>JAUZNC010005451.1:0-35516 GCA_034780395.1 Vannuccia rotundouncinata | reverse complement strand
CCCCCACTAAAATCATTTGCTCGCTTCGCTCGCAAATAATTTCCGTATTTTTTAAATACCTCCAAAATCATGCCTGTATCAAAATATATGCTTTATTTTGTATTCATCACATTATTTCTCACTATGTAAAATTGCATACTATATAAGCATGTTTGATAATTTAGTATCTGAATATAGATTAGATATATTTGTAAATTAATATATTCTCTAAAATATAAATGAAGATTTTTGAAATTTGTATAATATCACAGGCTATTTGCATATGTTTAAGGTGTAAGGTTTGTTCAGGTTCTCCTGTATCAGGGAATTTTAAAAATTTTGGCGAAATCAGATAAAATGAAAATATAAATTGAAATCAATAGAAAATTCAGTTAATTTTTTTTAATCAATTTTATGGTTATATCTAATAAACAAGGTAAAACAAATTTTTATCACTTTGCAGAAATATCTTTGTTGTTAATAGAAGCTTCTGCCAAATACTGTTATGAAAGACGGCCAAATGCTTGTCATTTCATGATATGTTAAGGAGAAGGAGATCTATGACATTGATATTTCATTAAAAGAAAAGCAAAAAGACATCTGAACAGTGTGCGAAAAAATATATAACACTGCCTTGTGTTAGTAATTTGTAACAACATTAACTTAATTATTGCTTACAATATTTCAGTTATGTGTTTATTGTAATGTTAGATTGGTATCATTTGTTGTTTGTAGTTGCATTGGTCATGTACATTTTACTGTAAAATGAGGGAATTTGATTATGAAGAAAAGTGGGAACCCTGTTTGTTACAAAATTTTCAATTAAATAAATATTTAATAAGAATAATAATATATTAAAAGTATAAATTGAAATAATAAATACAATTTAAAATTGGAATAATTCTCCTAAATATATCTTCTTTTATATTTAAAATATATAATCTACCTATACATATAACAACCTACAATTACATGCTTAACATCTGAAAAATTATGAAAAACATTTAAGTCACATTATAATTTACTTTTGTGAAAATAAATTGAATCTACTGTTGCAATTTAATTGTCGCTATATCAATTATAATATTACTTCAAGCAAATTTATTCAACAATTATTTATTATTATATTAATATATATTTACCCATTAAGACTGTTAATTATTAGTCACCTTGTGGAAACCAAAAATATTGTCCTTAAAATTTAATTTAAAATTATAATAGTAACTACCCTGTGATTGCATCACAACAACAAAAATTCTTAAACAAAAACATTGTATGTAATGCTGATTTCATGAAATGAAGAGAATAAAATTTGACAATAATTAAATGAAAATAATGTACTTTTTAAAATTCACTCTTACAATAATTGGGTGTTCAGTGAGTCATCTTTATCAGTGTTTAGAGATAATATTACTACACTGAGCTGCCAAGCATACAATTTTCATGAAATGAGATGTTTCAATATCTTAAAAATATATTTATAAATAAACTAATAGGAAGGTAAACTAAAAGACACCGTATAGTTTAACAATAAGGAAGTACTTTCAAATATCTTTTCCAATGCCTATTAATAATAATCTGAAAGCTTTTGTTTATTATCAAACAACAGTTTTTTTAAATTTTACCTTCTTCTCATTTTTTACATTTATACATTTTACATTTTTTTTCACTATATTGCATTATATATTCATTATATTGCACTATAAAGAAAATTAATGTAGTAAATCACAATCTAAAATCTGTTATGAAAAATGGACAAAATTACACTTTTTTGGTTTACATAAATGTTTAAGATTATGTCAACAATATTGTTTATATAGATTTCTCTGTTCACCTCCATATATAATTATAAGTTTGAATACAACACAAGTTGCACCTTCTATGCAGTAAATGGTTTCCAACAAAAACAAGGGCTCTCCAAATAAGGGTGGTCGTGGAAGAGGGGGCAGGAAAGTTTCAGCCGACACCCTCTCCAGTCCAGGGGAAGAAAGTAGCAGTTCAATTAATGCCAGACAGTACACCCGTGTTCAGCCAACTTCTAAGGGTCAAGAGGACTACATCCAGCGTAGGTCAAGAAACAATGAAGCAGTGAAGAAGAGTCGAGAGAAGGCTCGTTTCAAGCAGGAACAGGTTATTTTTCAGACTGATTCATGCGAGAAACTGACAGAAATTCATTTAGTTGAGCACAAAAGACTCACTAAAATGATTGAAGTAAGCGTTTTGGGGTTGTTATACAACCTTTTGAATATCATTATGACTTATAGCTCCTTTTCTTATTTAATTAAATTAGATTTTATTCTCATTTGATTTGACAAGATTGTAACCACAAATTCTTCAATAAATTGTTTACATAAATAAATAAATACTGTAGTGACCTCTACTTCCAGAATAATTTGATTGTTGCTGTTGGCGACGAATTTCGTTCACCCGACGGGTTATTTTATAAAGTACACAATCCGTCTGACAAGGACGGTATTCGTCGCTAACAACGCTTCTATAGATGTACTTACTTAGATGCAGTTGATACACATTTCTAAATATTTAATAATGTTCACTTTATAAAATAGTAAAAGTAATTATTTCCATAATACTAAATGTCATTGGCGTAAAGGCATAAGGTTTGCGTATTTTAATTGTTACATTGTTTCGGAAGTTGCTCCGCAAGACGATAACAGACGAGGGCACTCCAGAGGACGAGGAACAAGTGAAGAGGATAATTGACATTGACACTTCGGCACAGAATGACTTCAAGCGCCGAGTAGCAGCCACAAAAGAAAAGGCTGATAGACAATTGGCTGAATTACAAGAACAGCAGGAGAAAAGTTTATGAGATGAAACTTTACCTCTTTCTTAACTTCATTGCAGCTAAATACTATAGTTTAAACGTTTTGTATGTGGAAAATATAATTTCTTGATACTTAACTTAAACTTAAATGTACATTATAGTAGAATAATTAAAGATCTAAAAGTTTAAATTTTATTGTTATGTTAAAACTATGAAAGTGGATCAATTTTTAATAGTATGTATTGTATTGTCATTTATTTTCTAAACTCTGTATATTCTCATTTCCAAATCGGAATTAGCTTTTTTTTTAATTCGCTTATATATAGGCTTATTTTAACATTTTTGTTATGTTTCTCTTCTGCTTTGCTTCTATTCAAACTCAAAAGAGTATTTATTTTTTCTATGATGTATCGTTTCATCTGTATATATTATTGTGAGCTAATCAAATAAATAGTGCTCTAAATTAAATATTTCTTACATTTTTAGTAAATAACTAAATGCTATGTTGGTTTGAAGGACGCCAACTGGTCAGGTTCTGCTTCTACTTTCCGAAAAATTAAAAAATATGTAAATATTTATAAAGTAAATATTCAAAAATATATAAATTAGCGAATAAACTGCATTTAAAAAAAGCGTTAGAACGTTAATCTGCAGTCTACTATAATGGATTGTGATAAATTAATAATCAAACAATCTAAATTATTGAAGTCCCCTAGTTCATATTATTTTTTGTAATTATAATATGGAATGAACTTTCCATTCGATCTGCAACAATATAATTTTTAAAGGAACACTACTTTAGAAAAATATATAAGTTTAACTTTAGTTACTATTATTATACCTTTACTTATAACTATTGCATTACCAGTTCATTATAATACCCTAAATTATATTTGGCGATTTATGAAATTACTATAAAACTTCCTATTACTGTAAAATTTGTGAATAATTGAAAATAATATTTTATTAATTATCAGATTTATGTAGAGCATAGTAATACTTAGTAACAATATGGATATAAACCGACACCTACACTTCATAATTATTATTTTGAGAGAAAATTTCTAAAATGGTTAATAAAATGCATAAATTTATATTGTCTTTCATATGAATAATATGTAATTACACATAGCTCTCATGATATATTTATAATATATATGCGCAAGCAAAAAGGTTTTATAAAGTAAAAATCCTTAAATACCAAAAAATAGTATAAATTATCATAATACCGCGTCCATCTAGACCGGCAAACTGATCCAAAAAACGTTGAGAGCGCATTTCAATTATATACGATAATAGTTACGTTTTAAAGAGGGAATTTTATCAATTTTATATAATTTTTTTTACTTTAGGATCACGAAAATACGAATTTAAAAAGACCTAGTGTGAACACTGAAAAACGCATGAAAAAGAGAAATATATATATATTGCGGATCAAAAGCTTTGTATAAATCATTAACTTAATTGTCAAAGTAGAAAAATTAAATAACAATTATTAGATATTTGAAAAAAACAAATTGCGGACACAAAGAGGTGATTATTTTACTAAGGGGAACGAATAGTGTCCTCAATTGATGCCAAAATAGTATTTATATTAAAATATAAATTTAGTAAATACATTTTTTTAAAAATGAGTAACTATTAATTTCAATTGTTTTTTTTCAATTAATTTCACTGATTTAAAAAAATGTGTAATAATTATTTTATAAAATAAATGTTTTTTAATGTAAATTTTATGATTAAATAACGAATAATATTAATTAATTAATCTTTCTATAACGTATTATCTATGAAACACAATGGGAATATTTTGAACATAATTCTTGTTTAACATTAATACAAATTATTTACAAATATTGCGCTAAATTTATATTTCCTAAAGTTTGCTTTATCGTTTTTCATTTCTTTTATACTTCTTCTGAGAAATAAAAGAATATAAATTTCTTCAAATATCAATTTCTTAATATACCATTTTTATATTGAATGTAAGTTTTGGAAACATTTAAATTTTATTTTAAATAGTTCATAGTTATCAATGATTCAATTATGATGAAAGTAATTGTATAAATTTACTTTGAAACATGTGTTTATAAAATTGAATTTTATTACAGAATTATAAAACTAGATTATTAATTAATTATATTTATTGAAATATATAGAAAATAAGTTTTTTTGATGTTATTGTTTTGTATTGTGATGCATCATGATTATGAATTTATGAATCATGATATGAAATTGGAAAGCATGTGTATAGATTTGTGTATATGTTTACAACCAGTTAGGAACCATGACCAGTTTTCAAACTTTGGGACATAAAGCCTTTGAGATTGCGTCATTCCTAAGAACAATATTCTCTGGAAATTTTCTTTTAAGGATTTAAATGTGCTAATAAAAGTCAATAAATCATGAAGCATATTTTTTATTTTCTTTAATTCATTTTTAAAATAATTATTAATTAATGAAGCAAATTTCAATTGCTGACTTTAAAATTTAAAAATTGGAATTATAAAGCTATCCATAAAAACATTGACTCAAAATTTTCAGAAATAAAAATGCATTTATTATATGTTTAGGGTATTACTTTAATATTGAGTTTGATTGTAAATTAGCAGTTTGTAGTGATTATATTACAATCATAATTTAAGATAAAGATATTGAGCAGTTTGTGATGTTTACTCTACATAAATAATAAGCCAATCTATTGTATTTGACATATGCAAATCACCTTTTTTATTCTTATGGAGTGTCTATTGGTATGTACATGCACCAAAGCTACAAAATAAGGCAGTCTAAATTTCCAGAATTTCCTGAAATTCCACATTGTTCATGCAATTTTTGTTCCAGTTTAAGGAATAATTTTGCTAATTCCAAAACTTTTAAAAGGGGCTAGTTAGATTGCTTACAAAATTATTGGGACATATCCTATATTGGGCACATTTTACCAATCTGTGCTTATTACTAATATGCACTGCACACATTACCAACTTACATATATTTTATGAATTCGACTGAAATCTATTAAAATTAATAATTAAAAGATGGTTTTGTTTTAGTATTAAATATTTTATTATATTAATGTGCTTATATATAATTTAGATTTTTATATAAATTTGTTTAAAAATGATTCAAATAATTTTTTTAAAATCAATTGGTAATTTGCGCCATGCATATTAGTAATAAGTGCAGATTGGTAAAATATGTATATATTGAGCACTTTATGAAACACAGACAATATTATATTAAATTGATAGGTATCTATTAATACACTATTTTTTAAAATAAATTGATATAATTCTTTACAAGCTTTCTCTAAATACAAAACTTATGTTGCTTGATTTATATTATCTAATTGTATATAATATAATGATTATATATATTGTACATACATTTTCAATACTATTTAGGCTTGATGCACTTACATATCAATAGCAGTTACCTTATTCATATAAATTTTTTTTGGTATTTTTTTACTGAATATTTACTGAACTAAATATGAGCTAATATAGTACTTCCAACCAATATCCCCACTATCCCTTTCCTATATTACAAGGCTCTCATGATTTACAGATAACTCAACTCAGAATAACTGGACTATATATATTTAGCACTTTTAAAACAGAATTATAGATGCTTCAAAAATGGTTTAAAACTCCCCAATGTGATATGTTAATCATCTAGCAGCAATATCAAATATGTATTGCCTTTGCTCATGTGTTTCCTATTTTTTGTTTATTATTGTCCTCAATCTATAATATTGAAAAATAATATTTTGTCCTTTGGCCTGATTTGTACTGGCCTAATTGTCCTTTTAGGCCAAGCTGTCCCATTACAGTTCCTATACTACTATACTAGTTTTTATTTTCTTAAAGTTAAATTTTGTACCATAATATATTAGACTGGTTCATTTAATAACATCTAACATATTTAACAATTTAATCAGCTGTTCTTTCAAATTCATGAATTAAAACATTGTTAACTTTTTATAAGTGACCTTTGAATTCAATTTGGGAAAAGCAAGGAAACCCTGTGTGTTTGATTTCTATGCATCCAAAATATTTACTATAAATGATTGTGTGTGTCTAAAAAACTGTAAAATAATTATTTTTCAATTTTTAATTGGGGTAAACAAGCTTTATTTGAGCATGCTCAAAGTAACCTTAAATGCAAAATGAAAAGATCAACCATCCTTTTAAATTCATAATATTTCTTTTGAAACACTTAATGATCATCTATCATAAAACAGTACTCAGAATATGTTCCACTGCAATAAGGTATTGCTGTAGAAACTGGTTGTATAAGAGGGCTATAGCAGAGTATAGCATCACTTTATGAAAGACTGTTTTACAACAATTTTTTTCAGATAGTGCAATTGCAAAAGACGTATGGTGCAGCATATTAAGTTAATTTATTACATTTCACTTGGTTTAGGGCCATATCTTCATAAACAGGTTGTCTCAGATATTCAGAAATCTGATAGCTTTTCAGGCTTAGCATTAATAAGACTACAAATGCTGCTATAGACAACAGTTTAACTTTTATATTCATTAATAGACAGGTTTATATTGATTATTTTGATAGTATTTTGTTGGGCATTCAGAAGCTGCCAAGCTTTTTAGAGCTATCACACAATCTTTTAAATAATAATAATTAATTCTTACCATCAAAGTTTGTAATGCTGGAAAGTGATGGCTCTAATAGAAGTATAAAATGTTAGACATTTGGTGTCAAGATCAATTTAGTAGATATACAATATTGTACCTTGCACACTGTATCCAATGACTTTCTTGCTGGGTTGGATTCTATTGACTGGAATCTCAATGACATTTCTGTGGATATTTTGATTTTAAATCACTGTTTTAAAATCATTACATTTTTATACTTGATGAAAACATTTTTCTGTACCATATTCAAACCAAATTTGGTTCTCCATGTTGCCAGTTCTATCTCTTTCCTTTTCAAAAATTTCCAATTTTTCTTTCAAGTAAATGGGCCACTGTAACATTTCATTTATTATATTATGAATTATCAAAACTTACCAGATTGGTCTTTATGAAATTCATGAAAGCAGATATTGGGGGACCCCAACAATGTGTTGATTTCATTTCAATTGAACTTAAATACCACTCAGAATCAGTTCAAATGGGAGTAAAAGCAGAGAATGGCTTACCCTTAGAACAACCTACTTTATGTATTGGCTATCTTATTCATAGTATTTCACATTATTTAATTTCAAAGATTTTGTCCAAGAGGGAGATTCCAGTATGCAAATTTCACTTCTATATTTTTTAAGGTGGCATAACAGGCCTGATAATTATACAGAAGTATGAATCTTTCTCTCTGTTTATTAGTATATTATCTTAGGTGAGTATTACTTATTATAGTTAAAAATCTCAATCAACCTGATTATGTGATTTTCAATATGAATAGAAACGACAAAATGTTTTCATAAATGTATTCTACTCCTATAATCATATAATGTTACATATTAGCAAATTGAAAATACAAAACATACACACACATACAAACAAAATATTTGTTTTAATGAACTCCTTTTTTTGGATTCTAAGAGTTTATCTTTATTTCAGATCCTGCATCAGATTATCATATTATACCAAATGATATACCTGCATCTGTTAATTTATTAAGACAATTTAGAAGTTGTCAATTTTAGGAAAAATAAGCAATTTATATTTTGTCTGTATTTAAGAGAAGTACACTTTAGATAGATTTAAAAAACTTTTATTTTTACATAATGGTTACATTATTATTACAAATAATCAATAATAATCAAAATTATTTTATTAAAACTTTATATATAAATTGTTTAAATAAATAATTAAAACAATTTTGTATTTAATAATCTAAAAATAAATATTTCATATTGAAGTTGATTTAAGTAGTTATTAGTTATAGGTGGAGTTATTTGACTCCATTATATACCATATCTTTCCGAGTCTAAACTGTTTTGTAATGCAATCCACACCCCATTTTTGTCATGAATACACATTTGGTTTTGATATTTTGCAGTTTAATTAACAGTTAACCAAATAATTAACGGAAATACTACATTTTGTATTATCAATATAATCGGTACTTATCTTTTTTTGGAAGAAAGAGTATATTTTAATATCTTGTGCCCCCTACCCCTATTTTTCATTTAAAAAATATTACCTTAATAGTGTGGCTAAGACTCTGAAAAATGTTGTAGTTCCTATTTTATAATTATTGTGTTTTCCAGTTTATATACTGCATATGTAATAATAGTGTAATTTATATTTAATACCAAAAGTTAGGATTTATTACAGATAACTCAGCTATTTTGACAATAAATATCTACTATTTATTAAAACTTCAAAATAATATTTTATTGATAATTTTGCCTTTTTATAATTCAAAACTCAATATGAAGCATATCCAGTTGAATACAGAATTTTCACACAGGGGACTTCTGTCTGAGCAAATGCCAAAATGTCTGTTACAAAATAGTTACAAAATAATCGCCCACCCTCTCCCCATCTGACAACAGAGAGAAGCCTTCAATTAAGATCAATTTCTATTTTGTACAGTTACTTTTTACATTTGTGTTATCATAACTTACACAAAATCGTCACATTAGTTGACAAAAGTGCACAATCAAATACAAAATCATATAATTGGATATCATTTTACTTCTAGTCTTTTTTTAAGGCACACATAACATTTAAAGCGCCATGAGTAACAATACTAGATAAGTCTCATAATTTATCAAAGTCACAAATCGTACACATAAAAATGATCTTTCCACTTTGGGATTTTAATTTTGCAACACAATAATTGTTAGTATCTCAGACATTTGAGGACAATATGGCATCAGCAGTGGTTGTGTAAATGACAGTTACTGATCTTAACAGTTCGCTTTTAATTCAGATTCTGGTGGCATGTTGTGACCCCATTTGCTGAGCAGTGATTCCGTCAATCTATGCACTACATTCTCTGTTAGCTTAGCCGGCACCTCTTAAATGATGACACAATGTTTGTAGGAAGCCGTTTTGCTTTCACCGAGATTCCATCTCAGCACAGATAACATCTAGAAATGGAATAGGTACTTTTCATATCCATTAATCCAGAGCACAATCTGATGAGTCTTGTTTTTGTTTGTTTGGTGGCTGCGGTATGTTGGCCTTCTAGCCTCTGCTCTGACTTTCTCAGTATGGTGCTGAAAATTTTATCCAGGAGCACATGTCATAGAAATACTTAAGTGTAAAATTAGACAAGTGTTTATTTGAATAAAATGTATAATATCTTGAATAAAATTCAGTTTTTATTTAAGTATTTACTTAATTATACACTAAGTGAAAATTGAAGACTTAATTATTAATTCAAGTGTTTATTTAATTTATACTTAAGTATTTTTATGACATGAATTTAAGTGAAAAATTAACACTCAATTGAGTGTATAATTAAGTGAAAAATTAAGTGGAGTTTTATGGCATGCGCTCCAGGTACATATTTTTGTACTCCAATTTTACGTGCTCAACTTTCTGTAACTTATAGTTGCTATTCAAAAGGTTAATGTTAGACAATGATAGAATTGTGCGTCTTCACAATCTTACTAATTGTGTACACTATTTCTTTGTTAATTTATAATATTCAACATTATTAAATCAAATATAACAAATATCCGTTAATTAAACAAAATTCTATAAATTATTAATTATCTGTTCTATTCTGCAGAGTTAATTTTAATCATAAAAATTGATAGAAACTTCTGTTAATTATGAATATTCTATGATGCTATCGTGTTGCTATGTTGCTTTTGGATTTTAGTTATTAAACATTTTTTTATAATAAGAGTTTCTAAAGTATTACAGATTTTGTGAACATGGAACTTGCTTACTACCCTATTATGTCCCGTAATATAATATTTAAAAAATGATTTTTATTTAATAATAGCATTAAAGGATAGTAATCAGTATTTAATAATTTTTTATATAATGACTAATCCAAAGCTAAACTTTATTATAATTGAGCGATAGTTTAACTTGTTCCATGTAAGATTGTAATATGATTTATTACATCTAAATTAAACCCCGGTTCATTTAAGGAGCAACGTGTATGTCAACTCAGTTGCGCACTTTAATTTATCTCTGTTTGTTCACAAGTCGTTGATAGTGTTTAATTAATTATTCACTTCAAAAATCACAACATGATAATCTTGATAATAATGTTTCTTATGTTTATTTAGTTTCATTTGACGAAAACTTGAGTAGAAATGCAACTCTACTATTATTAATGTTCATTTTATTTCATGTTAGATTTTCAACATATTGTACTATTTTAGGTACATTGTAATGTTACCGATTTCTAACATTAGTCAGTATATATGTGAAACTATTCTATTTTTATATTGATATAAACATCTTTACACAAGCACGTCATGTGAAACCAATTCTTATCTGTTGTGACGTAAACTATTGATTTTAGAGCCCTTGTGTGCTATTTAGTTGACACAAGCTTAGTGTACATTTATAGCATTAAGTAAAGCTTGCTCATGGGTATTACGTGGACCACCTTGTTGGTACCTTTATCTTAGTTCTATGTATAGTAAAGGCTTGTTTGTTTGTTTGTAATCTTGTTCTTTCTGATTCCCCCTTGGACACCCACCCTCTGAGAGTGTTATGTCGTATTTGAGTCGTAATAGACCTCGCATTGTTTCATCTTAGAAGACTGTTAATACTGTAGCACCAAGTAAATTGTGTCGTTCACTGTATACTCCTTTTCTCAGCAGATTGAAAGATTGTATTTCCTTTTGCGCGAACTCTTCGTCGACTCTGTCTCGTTAGCACTATGCCTGTAGCCATATTATCACTGATACTCTAAGAAGCCGTCAATATATTTGAGTCTAATACGATGTCAATTCTATTGTTAAGCGTCCTCAACGCTGAGTAATTCACTTTGGCCAGTCATCCAAACTGTAATTTACAACCAACTATCTGCTGAGATACAACGAGCACACTAGTATTATTTTACTGTTAAGGTAGTGTGCATCTCCGGCTGAGAAACTACTCCTTTTAAAATATTGACAGAACAATCAGTCTACTTACCTTACAATGGAAGAAAGCACCACTTTTTTGTGCACTCCTGAGATCACCATACAATACTGATTTTAGCTTTGCAGCATATTAACTTACTCGATATTACCTTATCTTAGGTTCTCATGAACTTATTTTACTCCAAATTTTTTATTTCATTGAAATAAATTATTTCTGAGAATTTGGAGAGGATATTTTTTGAGAAGTTCCTGAACTGATCTGGTTTAAAATGAGACATTATATGTTCACGTTTTGAGGGATGTTCCATACTTTTCCAAGAAGGAACTCCATTCTTGTTGTGATTTAATATGAGTCTTTCATCTTGTGCAAGTTGTATTGCTTGCAGCAAAACAGATTCCCTTCGGGTAAGAACTTTTACACTATGCTATAATCATATTATTCCTAATATATAAGACCCTTCGAGATAATTAGAATAAATGTTGTTTAACAAGAACTGTCGTTATTCTCTGAGAACCTAAATAGACACCTTTTTTATTTTAGTTTGTGTTGCTACTGAATAATTTGGATTACTTAAATGCTTAAGAAATAATCCCTTATATAGTGACATTTTTGTGTGTTAAATGTTAATTTCCGACAAAAGTTTTTATTTGATTAGAATTCTAAACTAGATTTAAAAAATTTATCGATTTTAGTTTCGTACTTTATAGAATAAAATTAATCTAAAAATTTGGATTAATTATTGTAAATAAATATGGAGTCTTATTTTAGATGATAAAAAATTTGTCATAAAGACTCCTTCCTATTCAAATGTTGTTACAAGTCGGATTTTCTGTATAGTCAGAAATCATACTTTCGTTTGTATTGAAAATAGATGATAATGATTCGATCCTTTAAGGTAATATTACAGTGTTTAGAGTTTGTTTTGGGAGGTCTGATCAAAATCGTTTGTAGTACTTTTATTTATTTATTTAGAAGGATTCTTATGCAAGAAACTAGGTTGATCCTCAAACAGTCATCGTTTAATTTTCACGGTTTAATTAAAAATATCATTTAAGTATTGTTCCAATAACTTACCTATTAGCACTTCAACTTTTGTATATTAATTTAAAAACTGTCCTAAGTTAACCCATTTTTGACACAATTAAATCGTGAGTAGATGCTTAGTAAAACTAACTATTATAATTTCATTTGTTAAATATTATACTAGAAATATTAGACTCAACTATAAGAAACTTAAGTATATACATTTTCTACACAATCAACATCGAAAGATCTGTTAAACTTGGATGTACTTAAAACTCTTCTCATAACAATCAGATCTGACACATTTCAATCAATATGTTTAAAACTGACATTTAAAGAGTCTTCAATGGCAGTTGTCTTATTCATAGGTTCGTGTCATTTAATTCATTGTTGTGGAATTTTCAGTGAGTGACTTTGGACAGTTCAACATTGTTAAATGCAAACTTGATACACTTAATACAAATATCAAACTAGCTTTATAAGCACATTTTAACTTAAATAATATATTTAAATCTTTTTTCATACCATAACTTTCGAATTAAAGTTTTCAATTACATAAATTCATCGAAGATAAATACATTTTTCAAATGCGACATCTAAACCCTTTCAAATTTATATGTTGCCAAAATATAAGAAAATACATGTTAAACTTACATTTTGAGCAATGTCACAAGTCATCTGGTGGACGGTACATCATTAATTTTCTGACTAACTAAAAGCAATAGAGAAAACTCTAATCCATTTTTTTGTAATAGAAACATAGTCTGAAACAATTAGATATATCCAACATTATTTCGAATAGGTATAATAAATATTAAACTAAAATAGTAAATTATATTACAACGTTCAGTTTGAGAATTATTTTATTTTTCAATAAAAATTATTGAACCGCTAAATTTAGTATTTGTTGAAATTGATTTATCGCAAATTAAAAAAAAATAGATTATTTAGTGATAACTTAGTGATTAGTAAGTTTCTATGAAGAATAAACCAATTAGTAATCAGGTGTAGAACATTGCTGTGAACTGCAATAGATGCCATATTTATAGTTAAGTTATTTTGTTTGCATGAACAAAGTGAATCTTAATCAGCATTGCTCGAAGGTCACACTGTTATTTAATTTACCTTGTGATAAAACTTTGTAATTACTTTGCACTTACTGCATCCTGGATGTATTTCGAAAGTGGTTTTTCAATTATAAATTACCTCTTAAAAATTATTTAATTTATTATTACATGAAGTTGCTATACACGTTTATAGTGATTTTAACTTTTGTATATATAATTTGGTTTCAACCTTCACAAAGTTCGACGTATTATTAGTTGTATTCTTGTGTCGAAATTAGTTGACTACTGCCAATAATTTCGTACTCTTGACTCTCGGTAGATTACACGAGCGATACTCTTTGGATTTTAACCTCAGAGCTGAAGTAGGGTGCCTGTAACATCGGTAATTAGTTTCCTCACCAATGAAATTGCACACAATGGAGTTCTAATTTCTTCAAGTGGAACTTTTTATGTCCATGAAGTCCACTAATTAAGCCGCTAGATATTGCTGAAGTCGTTTATATTTCATCATATATATATTCTGTTATTTCTTTTTGAGTGTGTAGCTGATGATTGCATGCACTTAAGAGAGAGAGCAGCATTAGTTTTAAGAAACAATCAACTAAGACCCTGTGCATATAATATGACGTAGCGATTACTCTATGTTTAGTTCTAATTATCTGTTTTTGTGGCGTGACTACAAAACTAACATCGGAAGACATTCTATAATTGTGTATAAAATTATTGGATAAATATGAGCCAGTAAAGTTTGACTAGTCTATTTATAGTTAACACGTGCAATTAATATTGACTGACTTTATTCCTCAGAAGAAATATTGACGTTTTGTTGTAACTTACACTTGGTTTAATATTGTTGAATGCCATTCCTAAAATTTTGGTCCAGTGGCTCTGGCGAAATCAAACGTAGAACAAATGGATTCTCAGCGGATTATGTTTATTTAGCTGTAAGTTCATGGTTCTCTACTAAATACATAGCTTATAAATTGTAGGTTGTTCTGCTTGCAGAGGTTTCAGTTGCATATTTTGTTGTATTAATTATTAAATATTGAACTTTATGTGTTAATATAATTAGAACAAAGTTAGAACTGCAGTCGTGGTTCAAAAAGAAATTATCGAATAAAATTATTTTAGTTCTGGTATCCATATCCATATCCATATTCTGATTTTGTTATTTAGTATTATTTATTGAAAAACGGATAAATTCGATTTTTTTAAAAAATGTTGTCGGCTTCTTTATTGAAACCTTTTGTTTTTCATCATATTCTTCTAGAATAGACGAAACAATATAACAGAGTTTGTACGGAAAAGTCTTGCAAATTGTATACTGCCATTATTATTCAATTTTTAGTTAGTGTTTGCAATAAGTTAGTTTAAGATTCGTCATATTTCAGTAACTTATCCACACAGATATCACACAGCAGTTTTTAACATGTTGTCCTTCTTGCTTTAGTGTAGCATATAATCATACTCATGTTTTGCTACCCAGAAAAGTTGTGGAATTTTCTAATTGAGTCTTAAAAGTCTTAAAATTTCTTTTAAAATCTTGTAACACTGAATGCTTTTATTTTTCAAATTTATTCTATAAGCAGAGTATAGCAATTACTAAATGTAAAATTATAAATTTTTCAAATAATATCGAAATAAGTCAGAGGCAAACAACAAGATTATGTATGTAAATTATGTTTATATAATAAAATTTAAATAAAATTTCAACAATGCTGATGGTTCGTTACAAAATGTATTTGACTCTTTTTTTATTTGTTTGAACCATTGATACAGATTAGGAGCCGGAATGACGGATAACCATTTGTACTGTTAAAATTTATTTCAGTTTTAGCGTATATTTTCTACATAGAATGTTTTGTATTTTATTGTATTTTTCTGTATTTTAATACAATTTATAAAATAGTAATTGTCTAAAAGTGAATGACATCATAAAGCTAAAAATAATCTCCTAACTAACGTATTCTCTGAATGCTCGCGATCCCTCTCCTACCCCTCTTCCCCTTCACTTCCTACTCTCTTCCGTCCCCATTACCAAAAAAATGTTCTTGACAATCGGTTTGTACGTATTGGCTGAGTCGCAATATATTATGTTTATACTATCCCAGAGACTATTGCTGTGTTGTTGGCTACCTATTCACCTACTATACAGTATAATGGTCTGATTGTGTCACCCATACACACACACACAAACTATCCCTCGCCTGCTCCGCTTCTTCGCCGTTGTGTTGACGTCAGGGTCGGCATGCATGCGCGCGGTGTTGTTGTGGGTGTTACCGTTGTTGCCCACTTATTAGTTCCCAGTTTTTATTGTCAACGATGAAAATGGTTAGTTGACGCAACACTTTTTCTTCGAGCTGGTTACTTGTCAAGTTTACTATCCTGCAGTATATAATTGTGTACTTTATTAAATCAATGTTGCATTATTTCTCTGTGCTCAATAAACGTTATATGTGTGTTTCATTCCATTTGACTTTGATTGTATTTCAAACTGTCCCCGATGATGGAAGAACATTCGGATTTTTGATTTCCAAAATATTGTGATTGTTCAATTATCTTAAGAGATTCAAGTCGATTTAGTTTTAATTTCAATGAGCTGAATTCGTTATGTTTTGTTGGTTTCGTTTCCTTGGTAACCTACAAAATTGGATGTACTCAAACGCTCGTAGTGTTTTTTGTCCTTGGCGAACATCACATGGAGACCAGCCTAGTAATCTGTCACAAAGTTTACGTCCTGGACGTCAGGTATTATCTATTGTGGTTTCATTAAATTGGTTTGATCAATGTTATTTTACTTGTCTGTCCCCATTTTTGCTTCACTTCCTTCTTTCCTTATTATCCTTCACAATATTAGGATGGTATATTTGTGTATTTGATTAAAACATTAAAAGTGTATTTCAATTATTTTATAATACTATTTGTGAATTGCTACTATACCTTCTCGTGTCGTCGAGTTCCTACTTATGAGGCTGTGTTTGGTATCATTGATATTTGAACAGAGGAGTATGGAGGAATTACCCGATGGCAAGTACCATATAATGCGAGAGGAGAACGTTACCCCCAAATCTTCCCGTACAGATTCTGTATCCTCCAAGGTATCACAATTGCTACAGCAACTTTCCATTCACTCACCACTAATACTGTTCATATATGTAACTTTAATACTTTAATTTACATGGCAACGCTGATCATTTAATTCTCGCTAATATAAATAATGTCATTGTGAATACCAATGCAAAGTGCACATTTTTATGCACGTATTTATAATGTTATATATTATATCCGTGTGTATCCGTTATATACGTTTAAATAATAACCTTAGTCTTAAAAGCTCACTGATAACGTTGCCATAACATCACCTTGATATATTCTGGTTTGTTTTTTACATTGATACTAACATATTTTTCTGTACATATTTTAAATTCCTTTGTTCATAGAATTTATACTTGTTGCAGTGAAGCTATTGAACTCTATTCATTTGCAATGCAAAGATATTTTACTACAACATATTTAATAGAATAATTCGTTTTTTTTGAATAGGTGCTTTAAAAAAAGTTAACTTTATTGTTCATTTGTATTATTTCTTGTTGGCGTATAAATTGAAAACCACATTTTAACCCTTTTAACAACAGCTATTTATATTGCAATAACCATTTTCTTACCTGTTTGACTAATTTTTAAAATTGGTTTTGATATATTTAATATTATAATATTATCACTAGAAATGGGCTATTCATTAGCTATTCTTTAATATTGCATTGATGTGTTGGTTGGAAGTTCAGTAAAATGTGTAATTTTGTCTACCAAGCTACTTTTATATGTTTAATTGTATTTTGTTTTCCTTTTATCAGTAATTTGTATAGATGTTTTTGATATTAACAATTATAATATTTATGACTCATTATTGAATATATACGTATTAATCTTTTAAACCCGTCTATGTAAAGTATAATTTATATATTGTTAAATATTATTTTATATTACACTTTAAAACGACGTCCATTTTTTTCTGATAATATTTTGAACTCTCAAGTTAATGCTAACCATCATTTTATGCCAAACAAATATTTCCCATATTAATTGACAGATTTATTGGACTTCTCCACAGTTAATTCCAATAATCTTCTTAAATAATTACCCAATATTCTCTTCATTTTATTATTGTGATATGATTTCCTGATCTGATCAAAAAAATGTCAGTCACTTATCTTTGACATTGCAATTATTATCGCTTCCTCTTGCTCCTCTCCTCTACAAAAACCCAACAATTCTCTCTACTCCAGAAAGCTGAAGACAAGAGCATGTCAGTGCTCAAGGATGCCAACAGTCCCGTGAGCAGTCATACTCTAGATAAGGTGAAGATCGCCAAGGTCACTCTGGAGAATTACTACAGCAACCTTAAGAGTCAACACAAAGAGCGGGAAAACAGGTGCGTTGTGAGATCTTCGCGGTTATCTTTTCGCTGTGTAGCTCGTTCGTTTTAATGCGCGCATGGGACAGATATTTTGATATACCCGCAATCATCCATCTAATATTATGATTGAATTATGTGGTTCACAATGCATAAACACGAAAGTTGTTTTATAGGAAAAAATTTTAACTAAATTCATCGATTTCATTTTATTATGTCAGTTTAATTATGGATTTTTACAGCAAGAATATCATATTTTTATTTGTGCGGCTAATATAAAAAACAACCTTTTTATTTATAATAAAATTAACAGTAACTAAGTTACCAAATATTCTTGATCACAATTTGTCTCTAGTTGTCTGAAATTAAAGCCAACTAGTTATTTTCAGTTTACAACCTTAGCAGTTTTTATATTAGGCTAACCATGTTAGGCTAACTAATCTTATTCACAATTTATTTATTTTTTTACCGCGCCGATCTGTTGTTTCCGTTTTTTGATAACTTTCATAAACAAATTTAATATATATGTCATCTGTTATCAAATCTAATCTAATTTTAAATCATTACAAATATTTGTAATTAAAAATTTATAAATCAAAATTGTTCAAAAATTATTCAAATTTCACTAGGTGTACTTATCATCTGCTTTATATCATTTTCTACCTTTTACCAATCATACCTTTGGCATTCATTGTGATGACCTTGTAGCTATTGCATCATGCCCTTGGTACAAATGCACACACAAATCGCTACTCAGTGGGTACTATATACCTAGAGACACACCAACAGCTACTTAAATTACTATAATACCTCGCAAACTGTTAGCTTTTGACTCTTGAACCGTAATAAGGAAATCAATAAGTCGATTTTATGCGCGGTGCAGTTGTGTGTTCATGTCCTGTCCTTTTAAAGCATGTTCATCCACTCCATTTGTCAGTTGAGGTGCTACAATACTAATTAAACGCATTTTCCTCTTCCATGTTTCAGGTACAAAATCTTGGAGTCGGGAATGGACAGGGAGGGACTTAATGACGAGCAGGTACTTCTAACAGTTTCATATTTCTTTTATGGGGTTACAAATGTGATGAGTTTATGAATCCGCATAAATCTTGTTGATTATTTAATGGATTTTACGGCTATGTTATTATTCATTAATTCTAAACCTCCCGTGTAAAATATTCATTAAGAGATTAATTTCCCCTTTCATCTTCAAAACATTTCCACGCCGCAAGACATATTAGACTCGTTCTCCAATTTTTTATTAATTAATTTATTCATCAATTTGTCATTTTCACGAAGACGACAATTTTGTTCGTGTTACTGGAATTTCCACAGGCAATCTAACTACGTTCTCATTAATTTCTAGGTAAATTTAAATACGCCATTTCGAGATGTTTTAGCTTTGTAAGAAGGCGAAGCTTTTTTCATTTATTTTTTTTGGATCAATAAAGTTGCACGATCTGTGAAAAATTTGAGTGACCCACATTCATAATTTATTTATGTGAAATTCACAAGTTCCAAACGGAAAGTTGGAACTTGGTGTATTCTTCAATGCATATTATATCGACTAGTTTGTATAATAAAAGGTATAGATTTCTGTATTAGGTGTCAGCCAGGACTGATGTGTGCCCATTTCTGTGTTTACCCTGTGTCTAGAAAAACTGTCTTCATTGGATTCCTTCGTGGAAGTCCACCAGAACAATTTATTTAATGTAAACAGTGTTCTTCGTAAAAGGCACAACAACACTGTCTAATATTTGCTATGATTATTCTAAAAATGAAGCCGAGAATCTTTTATTAACATTAATTATTGATCTCTCATGATTTGTTTTTCAAAATTTATCGTGAAAACTTAGATGATTAAAACTACTTTTTTAAATAATATGGTCGTGTTTAAATACTACGAATTTAAACGATTTTTAGATAGGAGTACCACATTTTCTCTATTACGTCAATGCTCATAATCTTTACTGTAGAAATATGACCTTATAGTCTAGGTACAAAAGATTGATCGACATTTTCAACACTTAATAGTGGCATACTTTTATACAGTTTTCTACCGATTTTCAGCTATATATTTTGTAGTTCATTAAATTCTTACTTTCTGTGCGCGCGTTTGAACAATGAGCTAAATCGCTTTGACTGAATAAGTATCACTTATGTATAATTTCAATCTGTCTATTTAATTAAGCAATTTGTTGCAAAACAAAGTAATAATTCAAAAATAGTCTTATCATTTTTTGATGTGTGCAAATTTAGAAAACAAAATCATTTGCAACTTCTCATCTTTTAGCCACGCTTATAATAAATTATTGTCTTGAAATAATAATAAATATGGAATTTTCTATTTTAAAAACATCTGTTGTCCACATTAGCTAAAATATTAATTAAAATGTGATAGAAAACTTTTCCTCCATCCTCTTATAAGTGACCTTTTTTTATTCTAAACTGAAGCAGTTGGATAAATATATCTCTTCTATAATTATTTATTCCTTTCTAGTTTTCTTCCCCTCCTACTCCTCAGTGACGGTGTGTTTTGTGTAACTAGTCTTTGACTCCCTCCTCTCTCTCTTTCTCTGGCTTGTCTCCTTTAGAAAACTGAAAAGCGAGCTATGCATGCCACCAAGGAGAGTGAATATCTCCGATTGAAGCGGGCTCGACTCACTGTTGATGACTTTGAGCCACTCAAGGTGATTGGAAAAGGAGCCTTCGGAGAGGTAAGGTTCACTGTTTTGATCACCGTTGTTCAATTATTGATGTTGAAGGTAGCATGTAAACATAAGTTTTCTTTATTTCTAGATTGAAAATATAGTTTGTTCAAATAATTCGTTCATCAGTACAGATTTTGCCGAGAAGGATTATATTTCTCTAAAACTCTATATTCTATAAATTTAGTTATTCCCTCACCCACAATATTACAATTTGAAGTGTGCATATATTATTATTATGATATTATGTCCGCGATACTTTTTGATATTTGACTGGTTGCATATTATGTGCAGTTATGGGTAGTCAGTGGCTTTGGTAATGTCCCTTTTCTATAACATATAATTTATATATTCTGAACTGTGAATTCGTGATGAAAGTATATTTTTTGCGCAGTTTTGTTCGATCCAATTCTTGCATTCATTGATTTTAATCCTGAAACTCATTTTGAGACAGGTCTTTTAGTTATGGTGGGTTTCTAAGTGTAACGATGGTACACCTTTTCTTATGCAGGTTCGACTTGTTCAAAAGAAGGACAATGGACACATCTATGCGATGAAGATTCTACGCAAGGCAGATATGCTTCAGAAGGATCAGGTAAGCTGTTGACTATATTTTAGCTTTTTGAATGTTTCTAAGATAGAATAAAGTTGTGAATTTCATCTTTTAGTGCAGATAACATGTACGATTTTCGTATTTAGACATTTTATTTTAGTTCTTCTGCAGTTAAATTGAAATTTCTCTTGGTAGCATACATTGTAATTGCTTTTGCAACTTCTAAGGCTTCGTGAAGCGAACAATTCGTGTTCCAAATCTGCTGTGAACTCGATATGAACCAGGAATATTCTCCTTATATACAAATCTCTATTATATATGTTAACACTGATCAATTTATAAAGCCAAATGCCAATCAATCTATCCACTCCAATAAACACAACTTTCAGTTGATACATTTGGAACGCTCAACACAACAGGAAATGGAACCCGGTCATCTGCTCCACTTTATCAGTCTCTTTTTGGTTCTTAAGTAGGATCACTTTAGCCCTCTGCAGAACTTCTTATTTTTGGCTTTTAGTTTGAGACTAATGATTAACTTGGTTTATCCACAACACTAATTTTTTACATATTATAAATGGATTCTCAGATCGATTGTAAATATTTTGTGATTACTCCGACTTTCAGTTCTTATAGATAAAATTAAACTAATTCTTTCCCATTCACAGCTATTCCAAATTAATAATTTATCCTGGCTCTTGTTTAGTTTTCACCGTTACATAGATAGTTGTAAAATTTAATCTAAAAGTTTCCCCTCTTGTCCGTCTGTCTGTGTGATATTCCTTAGTTCTGGTTTGTGTGGCTGGACTATAGTCTTACGTTTGTCGTCTCTTCCTCAGGTGGCCCATGTCCGCGCAGAACGGGACATCCTGGTGAAGGCCGACAATCCCTGGGTGGTAAAAATGTTCTACTCCTTTCAGGACACGATCAATCTATACTTGGTGATGGAGTTCCTACCTGGAGGTATGTGCTAAGGGGTAGATTGACATTATGAATGTCTTTTTTTGTAGTTGGTGAATCTATCTAATTAGATAGACAGCCAATAAGGATATTCTGAAGCATCCAAGATGAACATTTCTGTTATTTTGTCATTATTTAACTGAATATCGTTTGTGTGAAGCTATAATTTTAACAGATTGTTCAATTTGTTCACATTTAATTTACTTACATTCAACACAATTATTTTTAACAACTCTATATCTTAATTATAGTTCAAATATGTCATTATGTTTATAAATAATATTCCTAAATCGTGTATTCTACTATATCTCGGTAATTCCGAATCCACCTCGTAGTTCATCACAAATCCACTGAGTAATAATAGTTCTATCATGTTTGATGCTTTGAGGGTCCTTGTTTACCGATAAAACAAAACCACAATCCACTAACTACACGAATTCTGCACGTGAAATAAATACTGCGCACTTGATGTACACACTTGGTCGTACCAAGAGTAACTTTATATGCCTAGTGGATGTTTTCATTTTTGTATCATTTGGAGAACAAGAATATTCTCCGCGATGTTAAAGTTATGTTCTGTATAGTGGAATACTTTATTTGCTTTTTAGCACTCTATATAGTCCTGGTTTACTACAAATTGTATTTAGTTGCAGTGCTGTTGGTCTATTTTGTGGACGAATCTGCTTTTTTTTAAATATTATTAATAAGTATGCGGTGTTAGTCATTTTATTATTGTATGTGTGTATTTTGGTATCAAACTAGAGGATGGATGCTGACCACACAGTGGTGAATTGTCTTTACCACTCACTCACTATCAATATACTCTCAAAAGTATGACAATGATTCAAATTATTGTTTGTTGAAATTGGAACATCTTTATACGATAGATAAACGATTGGAAATCTAAATATAGAAACAGATGAAGATATTACAAATATTGATTGATTGTCTCAATATTATTGAATAATTCAGTATTATTTGCGTTTATAATCTGTCTTTCTAAAGAAAATATCTTTACTTTGTAAGCAACGTTTCGAAAAATTCTCATTCAAATTAATTTTGTTTTAAATATTAATTGTTCACATTTTATTCTTATGTACACAAAAAGGCATATCTCCGATTAATACATGATCAATAATAATATCGCATGATTGAATTAGTCATTGATTCTACTGTTCATAATGAGTCCGACCGATTGAGAAAATAAATACCAAAAACGTCTATTTGATCTCATTTTGAACGCACAATTATTGAAATCGAAATTATTTGACATAAAACAAATTCGAATCAAATAATTCTTGAGAAAAACTCTTTCGTTTATTAATACAGATATTATATAAAATATGATTTTAAAAATATACAAAGATTATTTATATATAATATGGATATCCATTTTTTCCCTAAAATATCGATTTTCACTACAAAAACAAACCAATGTGTCTCTAAGATGTCTCTTAATATTCTCAAGCAGATTTGAACAATATAGAAAACAGAATTGAAACTGATATCGCCTAACCATTGAGATAAAATTGTACATTACAAGAATGTCAAAAATCCACGGATATTATTAACAAACTATTGAATTGAAATGTTCGTAATAATTCAATTTCTTTTGAGTATTTGCTTGACTAATCAAAATACTGTGTTTGTTTTCCTTCGTATTCTGTCGCATTATTTGTTGGGCTGATTTCTAAGAATCTGTCATCATTGGAGCTACTGTATGGGGTACTTGTCCTCTTTATCATATCATTTTGAGATTCTTCTCCGTGCTGAAATACGAGTTGTCTATCTCATTCTGACGTATATACTATCAGCGTGATTTAAGATAAACAAAATTTCCCTTGTGAATCTTTCCATCTTTTCCTTTATCACCATCTCTGCCCATATTCCCTCCCCATCCCACCCTCTTTCTATCATCATACTGTCCTTGTCGCCGTTGGGAGAGATCTAAAATGATGCAAGACAGAGTTCATGTACTCATGTCGTCTTCTTCTAGTTTCATGTCTGGCGTAGTTTTTAAAAGTACGGAGTACATGACTCAGCGGAGAATACGGTACCTCAGGATACACTTTAGGACATATTATAGACCTCCAATATAAATCGTTGAATCATACAAATATCTCCGATAACAGTTCGCGGTTTGTTATCGCTCCCTGTATAGTACAACTAAGATCGATATGTATTAACACCCACACAGAACTAGTTGGTATATTATTGTCTGAGTTCATTCCTTCCATTTGATTGCACAATTCTGGGTAATATCATAATTATCACTCGCCCCTCTTCCACTTCCGAGGTAGTCAGGTTTGCTTTACTCCAACACACAAATCGTTCAACATAATATAAACATTTTAATGATCAATCTATCCCACTCAAAACTTTCTCTTGTCAAGAGGAACAAAATCCTTTTGCCAAACTTATATTTTCATTCAAGTCATCACAAGGAATAGTTAGAAAGTTTAAGATCCTTTTGTTTATGTCAACTTCAAATAATTATCCTCTCTATAGCATGCAAGAATATCATTAGTTATAAATCTTCTAGTCTGGTTTATAAATTAATTAAAACACAATAAAGATTTCTGCATAAAATTGATCTCATTTCGAAGTTGATGCTAGAATGTTTAGCAAAGCTGACAATAATTTAATTTGTCCTTTATTACAATATTGCTCTCAGCTTTGTAGCAAACGTGATTAGTTGAACTGTATTCATAGATTAGTGATGTGTAATGTCTCAAGCAAGTTGTGAGATTATTGATTTACGTGATTTTGATTCTAATCAATATACAGATAATGTAATAATCCTGCTTCGCATGAAACATCATTATCTTTCGGTTCTTCTCTTATTCAAATTTCTATTTGATAATTGATTTTCAGGTATTTAATGCCCACATATTCAACTTTCTTGTCAATCTTGTTGTTTTTCTCTAAATAAAAACATCGCGATTTTGTAGAATCGCAACTACTTTGTTTACATCTATAAATTAGAGTAACCATTGGTAACAAATATTGAGTTCATTGAGTCTGCATGCCTGTGTATTAATGATGAAATTAATCATACACTTATTTGGCTAAAACTATAAAACACATCAAGTTTGTATAGCCATTAATTGATCGACTTTATTGCCCGTTCTTGTCTTACAGAATCTTCTGACTATATTGTTCTTGAAGATTATTTATTACGAATATCGATTTAGTAAGAAATATACAGTTTGTGTGTTTTCGCTCGCGGGTTGAATTTATGACAGCTTTCTCAATGCATTAGCATTTATTTTTATATTCCGTTAAACAAAGTACCTCTACCTATAATTAGCAGAGCTATCGAATTCACGTAGCTAGCAGGTGGCTTTTAACACATACAAAAGAGCAAGCCAGTGAGTGAGAGAGACTAAGCATTATGCGTTTATTATACTCAGTGTTAGTCGAGTCAGTGTGTATGTATACCAAGTCCGGTGTTCTCTGCAACAATTGACATTGACCCGACAAAAGCTTTGCGAGAACTACTATTTGCAGTGCATAAACTGTTGCTACACTCTCACTTGCAATGCAAAGCATTTGCTTAATCCTGTAAATTATAAATAAATGAACCGCCTCCAATCGATAATTGTACGCGCACTCTGCTATACCAAGAAAGAGCTTACAATACTTCTATGCTCGGACGGCTGGAGAGTTCTGGTTTTACCTCTAGTTTTGAAAAATCTCTGCCTCCTTACTTCCCGTAGCTCGATGTGGGGCATGCCAAATTAAAGGGAAAGGAGCCGAGCGTAAGCTGCCCTAGTTCTCCCAGGAATTACCGACAAACGATTCAAGATAAAGCCATACTAGGTACCGTATGATACAACCGAACTCCCAGGAGTTAATTAAAATCTCTTCCTTATAAGTTTGCATTGTATCCGAATGCCTACGTTGAGTATCGAAATATTCCGTTTTTTAATGAGGATGGTCGAAGTTTCTAGAAATTATTTGTAAAATGATCTTGTTGGATGAGATTGTTTGAAAACAAACTTGGCGACAAGCTGGTGTTAATGTCATATTGCATGTCCGGCGATTATTTAGTCGTCGGATGTCTTCTAAAAGCTTTCAGTGGCGATAATGTGACGAATTAATAATTGGGCACTTAGAATTGTCGTTTTATTCACAGCTTTATTATTGATTTCAGTTAATTTGATTAATCGTTACAGAGGCATCGACGATAATCGGAGTTGTCATCTTAAATGGTCTATAATGCTATAGTTGGCGCAAACTAAAAGAATCTATTCAGCGTTTTTTTAAATTATTGATTTGTGTAAATGTCTCGTAAATAGTTTAATATTTGAGGTGTACTGTTTTTCTCCCCTAAATAGTAATACGCATTAGGAAAATTTTTCCTATAATAGTCAAAACAGGAGTTTTATTTAAATCATTATCACGCACACATTTCGATTCGTAATTTCGTATGAATATCAGAATATAATAATCAATAGTTCTGTTACGTTTTTTTAACTGTGTTTTGAAACAAATTAAATATGTTTAGTTACTGTGAACATAAATAAGCTCAACGTAATATTATCTTTCTTTTTGAATAGTAAATAATATAAGTAAATAAGGACTAAAGCTTCATGTGAAAGGTTTATTTGTGCTCTTTTCAAGAATTACAACTATCAAGTGTTGAAAATTATCGCACGAAATAAATCACAATTTGATATTATTCTTGAATTGATTGCATTGAAAATGTGAATGAAACCTTTTGCTCGTTGACAGTTTTGATCGTTGGTATAGAGTGATAGTTAATTAATTTCGATATTTAAGAAACATTGATTCACTTGCAGGAGACATGATGACACTACTCATGAAATTGGACACTCTAACCGAAGAACAGACCCAGTTTTATGTGTCAGAAACAGTGCTTGCGATTGATTCCATTCACAAAATGGGCTTCATTCATCGCGATATCAAGCCGGACAATCTCCTACTTGACTCAAAGGTGAGTTCTATTCGCTAATAAGTTTATGTATAGATACTAGTAAGTAGTAGCACGAAGTAGTTACTAAAATGTGTGCTTGGTCAATAAAGTTTAAAATTACTTACATTTGAAAAATTTGTCTTGCTCATAATAATTTTTGACCAATAACATTTTATTAGACGGTTTTAATTTTAGTTTGTTTCTTATTGGTTAATAACTTTTAAAATTCCTGAGAGGCCAATAACATTTACCGACACACTATTTGAATATTTATATTGACTGATTGGCCAATAACAGTTAAGAGTAGATTGTTTCAATATTTATTTTATGATATTTAATATTTTGTTTATGATAGTGATGTCAACATTCTTACATTAATAATCTTTCTTTGTTACAGGGTCACGTAAAATTGAGCGATTTTGGTCTGTGTACAGGCCTTAAAAAATCGCACAGAACAGAGTTCTACAAAAATCTTTCACAGGCAAAACCATGTGATTTTGGTAAGTATTTAATTAAAATCTGTAAGTTTTTTTTATTCGATGATCAGATTTATCCTAATTTTTCTTGTTACAGCCACAAGTCCAATGGATTCAAGGAGACGTGCAGAAAGTTGGAAAAAGAACAGACGACAATTGGTAAAAAATCGCTTTGATATTCTTCTTTACCTACAATAAATTCTTTAGTCCACAGAATTGATAAACACGATTTATTTTACCCTATGTATCGATCGATATAGTTATTTTTTTATAGCAAACCCTTCTGCTTGACCTTCCGCAGTTTGAAAATGTCGTTCTTCTTTATTTCCATTTCCGCTGTCATCGTTTCCACTTTCTTCTCTTTTGTCTAGAATTTTCCTGTATACACAATTAAAAAAATTTTCAGTGAATTTGGTTTTCTGATATGCAAATCGTACTTGACAAAGCCTTGCACTATATTGTTTGTATCCAAAGCTGCATGGAAATCTTTTTCAGTGCTTTTCTCCTAAAGTTTATTCAATATAATCTAGTCTTTGTTTTAAAATTCTGATTAAACGTTGATAATATCTATATTATGCAATGTTGTATAGACGTTAGGATCATTATAATTTAATATATAGACGACATTAATCTTTGTCTTTCTCTTCAGGCGTACTCCACAGTGGGGACCCCCGACTATATCGCCCCCGAAGTCTTTCAGCACAACGGATACAACAATGCCTGCGACTGGTGGTCATTAGGTGTCATCATGTATGAGATGCTTATTGGTGAGTTCCGGAATACTTGTCTCCCTTCCATTCCTCCTCTCATGAACCAGATAATATATTGTTTCCGTTATGTTGTACTGTAAATATATAATTATAGTATTGTTGCATGGTTATAACTGTACAACGATATAATCGATTTTATAACTAATAAATACAAGTTAACAGTATGCGATAGATTCAGATAAATGTAGCCCTTGCATTGGTTAATACATGTTTTAATTGAATTAAAGCACTACACTTAATATTACTGTAGGATATTGTATTTGTGTTCTTCTAGGCGTTAATGAATGTTCTATTTAATATCTATGTTAAAATATTGAGTTTGAATATTTGTTGGGTAGAATTTAATGCTAATATCTATTGATTAATTTAGTTTGTAAATTTGTAAATTTAAGTAATGAAACATGAAACTTTGCCTAGAAATAGGTTTTATCAAAGCAATCGTTTGGATACGAACGACAAACCACCATCAGATGATAATATAATATTGTAAGTGATTTTGTAGGCAAATATTTTGTCTTGTATATATCGTCTTGTTATTGTTGGTATATTTAGACTACATTTACTTATATAATTCACTAATTTACTAATAAATTATAAATAGATTAATATTATAAGATTACAAACCTTTGCCTACGCTGATATTATGAGCAAGAATTGCCTCCTCGTTCAGGCTATCCACCTTTCTGCTCATCCACCGCCCTCGAGACCTACAAGAAGGTGATGAACTGGCGCGAAAGCCTCATCTTCCCCCCTGAGATGCCAATCAGTGACCAAGCACGCGACCTCATCAGCTCCTTGTGTCGTGAGTGCGACAGCCGATTGGGCATGTCCTCGGGTCTGGAGGACTTCAGCCGCCATTCCTTCTTCCAGAATGTCGACTGGGAACATATCAGGGAGCGTCCAGCCGCGATTCCCGTCATTCTCAAGTCCATTGATGACACGAGTAACTTTGACGACTTCCCCGATGTGGACCTAACCTGGCGTAAGTGTAACTCTTAATCCTGCTGAAACAAACGAGGATGACCGTTAACAGCCTCTGTTAATAATTTTCACTCTTCCAGCCAGCAGCACCGCTATGGACAAGGATTCTAGGTTCAAGCGTGACCTCGTATTCATCAATTACACATACAAGGCCTTCGAAGGCCTCATACCTGAAAGTCACGCAGGCAGTCCAGGTGGCGCTATCACCAGATCCAGACCCCAGCTCCCCAAGACCTCTCCCTGAGACGCTCTTTGTCACCCCCCTCCTCATCTCCCTCTATTTGGTTGTGTTTGGTTGTGGTTTGATAGCTCCGCAAGTTGGGAAGTATCTTCTCTCTTTTTTAATCCAAGCAGTCAAAATATTCAGCGTCGTTGTTCGTGATACAGCTTGCTAGAGTGATACACAGAGTACAAAACAGGGAGTGATTTCTGTTTCGCCCAGCCATTCTGCCCAGTGTTCGCTTCTCTGTCTATCCTTAACTCAAAACTCTCCGCTCCACCCGCATCCCTTTCAACTCCAGTTGTAAATAAAAGCAATAACATTACAACAACACTTTGTGTTTATATACAGCACTCACTCAATAAAGCCAATTAATGATGCATAGTCGAATTCTTTGCAAATAGTGTTATGATCCTGCCGTTTCAGTCAATCGAACATAATACTGCTTTTAATTGTTATACTACTTTTTATGTAATAGTAGTAAATGGTATAACTATTGAAATGTGTAAAAATTTCAGATTTGTTTTACTAATAACACATTATCTCTAGTTATTCACTGAATATTAAAAGTTAATTGTCCATTGTAAGTTGCCACCGTCCACGTGCTACATGTTTACGGTATAGATTTAATTATTTCATTTATTTGACTAAAGAAGAACACTGCAACTGACACTTTCCACAAACTCTCGTGATAGCCAAGATTTGTGACTTGCTAGTCTTTTGCATCATCTCATTGTGATTGTTAATCGATAGATATATAATCATTTCTAATTTAGGGCAGTTACGAGTGAAGCTGTTTCAAGTATGATCAAATTTTTTTTACCTATTTTTGTCAGTGAAAAAAAGAGAGTACCTTTTTGATATTATTGATTCCATTATGATTATATGAAGGAATATAATTTCGCCAGTTTAGATTTAAAAAACTGTATCATTAGGACTGTCTCAATGAATTTGCCTATTTTGTGCTTGTTAATTGCATATGTTTATCATATTATAACCTTAATATTAATTATTTTCTGGTAATTCTAAAATGTTATTCAATAACATTAACTATTGGTTCTTATTCCTTAGCTAACTTTTACTTCTAAAACTCTTATAGAGCGCAATTCAAATAGGTAATTCAAATTGTATGTATGTATTTATGTATTATTATGTATTTATTTACAATAACATCTTATACATGCGAAATATACGTTTCTTTTTTAAAACCTGGTTTTGAATTTATTTTTTAATACGTATATTAATTTTTCAAATTACAAATTATTTGTTGCGCTTATATAGTAGTTGAAAATTTAACACAAGGTTCATGATTTTTGAAATATACTAATATTATTAATATAAATTTTAAGAAATGCGTTTTAAATAATCAATTAATAAAAACATTTTCTTATGTAAAGCTGAAAATATCAACATTTAGACAATTATATATATATAGATAATCATAAAAATAGAATATTCTTTTGTAAGAAGAAAATAAACATAACCAATACAAAGGGTGTCCACAATACTCAAATTGTGATGGAATATACTCGAATCTCCGATATTCTTCTTTTTTAAATTTAACTTTTTTTGGAAAAAGCACAAATAGTGTCCAAATAATGAATGAGTAAAAGTTGATAAAATTTTGTAAATTCAAACAAAGATGAACTGTGACGAAGCGTGTGGAGTTGATTTATATATATTCATTTTATTCCACTAAAAATTATTTTCACAAGGTCAAATAATAGGTGCTGCGCATACTAAAATCAGATATAGCAATCAATTAATACTCCAAAATAATAAGAATTGTCATTATAAGTAGATTGAAGGAGAGGTTTTTGAGGATTCTTTTCAATAAGGTACAGCTTTCATTTGCGTTGACCGGATTATCTGATAAAAGGCGCAGATCATTTAAATTATTAAGTCGCTAATTTTGTTTTGAAGCGCAAAGCAATACAAAGCGCATATGAACATTTTATATACTTTTAATTTGTTTAGTGAATCGGTTTAGTGAAGTATTTTATTATATTTTAGTCCGCGATCCAAGAGAATTTTAATCAAAAATGTTTGGTGCAATTTAAAGGTTTGATACTTTTATCAAGTAATAGGATCCATAGGATGATTAAGTTGTAGAAATTGTTTATTTTTAATGAACATTTAAGTGTTTTTCCATATTAAAGAATAAAAGAAATTTATTAAATCCACCCAATTTTCATGAAAATGCACATTTTAAAGAAAATAAAGATGATATATATATTTTTGAATAAAATGATGCATATTATTTTGTTAATCTAAATATTTTCTACATATTACAAGCAAAATTAGATTGATAAGTCTGCTAATCATTTTCTAGAAACATTTCAATATTGGTTCTCAATTACTTAAAATATGCCTAAAATAAGAATAAAAATAGTTTTCTGGAAATTTAATAGCACGACCTTTCAATGTGATTTTACTTTTAATGTGTAGAAAACATTTAGATGAACAAAATGATATGCATCAATTTATTTAAAAGGGTGAATAACATGATTATTTTCTTTAAAATGCGAATTTTCATGAAATTTGGTAAAAACCATATACATTTCTCCTATTTTTTAATACAGAAAAGCACTAAAATGTACAATTTATGCAATTTAAGACTAACTTACATATTTGATCATCCCATATGGATCATATTAATACTTAATAAAAGTATTTTGATCCAAACATTTTGATTAAAACTCTCTGGGATCCCGGATTATTTTACTATATCGATTGATTTATGTAATTGAGATATGTATTGAGTAAGTCAATAAATTAAATTTAAATGAAATTACAATTATTTATGTAATAAAATAAATAAACGAAATTAAAATTCCTCTTATGTTAGTTCAGATTAATTTTTAATAGACGTGCAATATTTACAATTTAAAAAATATCCAATTAATTGTTAATTACACAAACCGAAAGGTTAATGTACAATGGTTGTATTAATTTTAAAAGTACTTTTAATTTCACTATTAAAAATAGTTTTAATGGGGTATTAATTTTAGTGCCGCCAGCGCGCTACTTAATTTAACTGAATAATACTTATACGAATCAAGGTATTAAATTGAAAATATTATTTAACGATAATATAAACAGGCTCGTAGGAATGTATTTGAGAGTGTGGGTGCGAAGTTGTTTGATACCCCTGACTAAATTAAGGAAAACAAGTGTAGTTTATTTTTTTTACTTTTGAGAAGAATTTTTGAAAATGTCAAGATAGATATTAGATAGTTCTTAGGAGTTTCCAATTCAGCCAAATTGTTTTTAAAAAATCACAATATATTATAAAATATGATTAAAAATCTACTCTGGTGCATTGTATTTTGTAAGTAAGTCTTTAGCAGCTTTCGACTTATATTATAATAATTATTAGCCCATTAAGGCAAGGAACCAACAGTCAACTCAGAAAATAGATTAAAATCTTATGAAAAATAGAAGAATACAACATATTGTAAAGCACTCAACTTACCTTTAGACCAGTCTCTTAAATATTCCAAAAAGTAAATAAATTAAAGTTATTTACATATAAATATCATAAGCATAGAACTTACATATATTTTTAAATGCATGATTAAAACATGATAAATACCAAATGTGCATATCTTATAAACTCTTTCAACAGACTGCTCAACAAAATCACTGAAACAATAAGAAAAGTATATCAAAAACATTCTTTCTTTAATAAATACACTAAAATTATCTGATTGGCTGATTTGCAATATAATAAGCATATAGTGAGCTATTAGTTAATCAATACTGACAAACAGAATTTTTAATTCCCTGACATTTATTTCAAATGTTAAAATTCCAGAAATTCACTGACACATGGGCACCATATAGTTTAAATTATTCAAATACATCTTGTCTTTTATTGAATTGCCTTTTATGTTTATCAGTAAAATATAAAAATAAGACATGCATAGCAAGATGATTTGTCAAATGAATATGGGCACATCACTATATCGAATCAGGTGATTTTTAATTTAAATTAAAAGGCCTTTTAAATTTATCAAAGGTGCTCCTCATTACCAGGAAAAAGTGAGAGAAAAGGCTTGAAATATTCAGGATTTGTGCAGATCTTTGAAAGTCTTTATAGATCTATTTTATGGGTTATCCTTGAGAGTCTTTATCAATCTTTATTTTTTTTATAAAGTCATTGGAAGTATTTATAATTTTCTATAAAATGCATTTTTAATTTTTTAGTACTCAGAAACCTTATTTGTCCAGAACTGGATAAAGATTTCCTCAATATGTTTGTTCTTGATTTCTGTCATAAGCTGCATTATTGTGCTATCAGGCTATTATATGATGGTGCCTTCAGACATTAAAATTCAATACATTTTATTATATGGTCGATTCCATTTTGTTATGATCATTTCATTTAACTCACATTTCTAAATGTTTCTGGTTACTCAAAATGAGTGCAGCCTTATTTCTTTTAAAGATGTCTACTATAGAGATATAGATAATAAAATAAAAAATACACCTATCAATTAAATATCATATTTGGTTTTTAAAATATATTTAATCCTGTGTTAAATCCTCATTTCAAAATAAGACACACATTTTCAAATATAAATTACAAACTTAAATTTAAAAATGTCTGGTGGATGAAGTGATTCAATATTATGTTAAATCTAAATTTGTTCTATGCTTCTACATTTTTTAACTGATACAAATTTTATATATAGTCATAATATTCATGATGATTATTTTTTTTACACTTACATTTTTTGTTTCATTTGAAATTTATATCAAAATACAGTTGCTATATATCATTTGTTTGTAAAACATTGACAAATGAAATGTACAGCTTAGGAATAAAAAGAAAATTATGGAAAAGAATACTTCAGACCATCTAAGTAATTAGCAATTAAAACCTTCCTATTATAAAAATATTTTGTAATTTAATTTTTTGTCTCAAATCTATGGAATTATTCATATATATATATTTTTAACTCATTTTTTTCATTCACAGTGAAAATTATACCTATGAAACAAATATGCTTAAATATGTCATTATTTTTTAAAGTTGTAAATATATTTTTATAAATGAGACACATTATATAATATTGTTTCAAGGGGGTAGGGGCACAAACAGTACCATTTAATACAAACAATCAATTGTAAAAGTTGGGATACTGATAATTGGTTAATAGGTCTGTTAATAATTTGTCAGTAAAATATTTATTAATTCTTAAAAAATAATTGTCTAATATCTGTGGGCACCATGCATTATTTTAAAATCTTGTTTTTATATTTTTTTTGTTGTTGTCTAAAGTATTTATACTTTGCCCAGATGGATTTCAAAAGTCTTTACATTTTGACTAGATGGGTCTATATTTAAAAGTGGTGAAGCTGCACTAAAAATTATGAAATTATAATTTATCTAACATTTTGAATTAATGTCTACTTTGATAAGATATCGAAATTTTAATATAATTTACTCAAGAAAATAAGTGAATATAGTCTATTGACTTTACCTATATACTTTATTACTTAAATGTTATTTAACCATTTGCTCCTGGGTGTACAGATTCAAAAGTTGTCTGCTAGAACCGGCAATGTAAAATCGCGAGTTACCTACTCTGCAATGTTAATTC
>JAUZNC010005450.1:0-59505 GCA_034780395.1 Vannuccia rotundouncinata | reverse complement strand
TGAATTTTATGGTAAATCTCAGATTTAAGGAACATATATATTTTCTTTAAATAGGTGATCTTGACTTGAAGTTTTTATGGTAAATCTCAGATTTAAGGAACATATATATTTTCTTTAAATAGATGATCTTGACTTGAAGTTTTTACATTATATTTTGATGAGTTGAAGGATTATATTAAAGTACTTATTGACTAAATATTAGCAAGACAAAACAGTATTAATCTTCTAATTATAATTATGTTGATCGCTTATAAGAGACATGCTGATGGATTTAGAATATGTCGTCTATATTTATATATATATATAGCGAATATAGAGTAACAATTATTATTTAAAAACTCAAATCAGAAACATTATAAAATAATTGATTATATTGAATACATATTATAATATACAGAAGGTTATTCAACCATTTTTAATTGAAATTTCTTATTATACCATCGATAAAAGTCATGTTCACACTAAATTAAAGCAAACATTAAAATGAAAACATAAAACGATTTACATCTGAAGAAAAAGGAAATTAGAAAACAGTTTTAACAAACAAAAACACCTTTCACCCATACAACTATGTAGGGATAATATTTTTAAAATTCTATTTACTGACTTTTTCTAAATGTCAGCATTCAAACTTCCAACAAGATACGAAAAAATTCAACCCCTTCAAATTCCAAAATGATATTTTGTTCGGCTTTGTTCAATCAATCACATCCTCTCCGTGATGAGGTTTTAATTAAAAAACTGGTCAAACTGGAAATTCTGAACAAGAAAGGAATGCTTACAGAAAGCACAATTATTACATTATCGGGAATTTACTTATAGAATAAGATATGGTGGCAGGAAAGAACAAATAATACGAGCTGTCTTTTATACAGAATTTTCTCCTCTTTTGGTCACTTTTCATCTCTTGAAATTATTTTTAATGTTTGCTTAGTGTACATACTTGTGAACCGCATTTGGTCTCACGACAACCTTGTTTGTTTATTTGTGAATCAAATTAGAAGAGGTCGTTTTATAATTAAACCCATGCATTTTTAATAAAATCAATTGTACAGCACAATAATTGTTTTATAAAACCTTTACAAATAAAACCGTTTTACAAAAGAAGCCGAGTTTGGATGAATACTAAATAGGTCATTTTTACATTAAACTTTAAATTAAATTATTGCAAGTGTATGAACATCTTTTTCTTTTCAAAGTATTTTCTTTTTTAATTTCCAGAATAATGTTTTAAATTCTTATATAATAATCATAATAAAAATACAATTTTGTTTATTTTGCACCATTTTAGTTCTAAACAATTACAAGTTTTTTTTAGAAATGTTTATTAAATTTAATTTAATTAAATTTAATGTATATTTTTTTTTTTTAGCTGAAGATTTGATTAATTATTTGGTACCTAATAATAATAATTTAGTTATGATATTAAAATTAGATTATTTCAATTCGATGTGATGTTTAATTTTCGTACTATTTAATTAACCGCAATAATATAGCTTTTGTTTTAAATAAACATTAATTTTTTAATTCTCTCTATTTTATTATTTTATGTTATGCATGTTTCCTTCTTCAGTCTTAATTTCTTACCGTTCAGCTCCCAAGATAATCAGATGCCAAATGGAGGCAGTCGCAGAAAGAAGTTCCACATAGTTGAACCACTGGCACAATGCTAGACCTGTAGTCCAGTTGGTTGTGTATAACCGGAGCACGGCACAAGGAACGCAAACACACAAGAACATGATATCGGCCAGAGCCAGACTCCCGAGATATCGATTGGTCATGGTGGACGCTGCCCCTGAACACCGACAGAAGGCTAGGACTACGCACAGATTTCCTAGAACACCTACGATCAAGGTGATGAAGCAGACCGCATAACTTGGAGTGTTGATCTCGGACTTCCACCTGTCCTTCATCAGTTGAAAGGTTTCCTCGTCAAATACACAAATTCGCTCGTGAGGTCGATTGGTCTCGAAGCAGTTGATAGAACTCTGGTCGGAATTGTCGGACAAGTTAAGGGATAGTGATAGATTAGACGTAATGAGATCCATTTTGACAAAATACACGATACAGTGTTAAAGAATATAGTTTTCAAATTTTGTAGATTCGAAAGATTCAATAGTTTTATAATTAAATATAAAAGAATAACTTGTTTTTATGGTACGCTCGACGTTTCGCGTTACTTACATCAAGGCGAGTAACCTTATAACATCGTATTCAGTTCTGATTGGTTAACAGTCTGGCTAGTTAATACATATACAGTAAGAAAATTAGAATATGATTTTATAAATATCAAACAATATGTTTATCATAAAGTTACATTCTTTAAGATATTAAAAATAGTCATGGTTATAGAGTGAACTAAGGAGGAAAAAAGGAAAGAAATAGAAAAAATACAACCTTTCTTAATAGATTAATATTTATTCGAATTTGTTAGTCTAAAAATTCAAATATCAAGATGGCACGCGCATGTAATGCAAGACATTTAAACTCATTTAAAAATTTTAAAATATTTATATAAATACAACTTGTGAAAATAAATAAATGAAATAATTTTTAACAAACAAATGATTTTATTAATGAAAATGTTTAAATTTATATATAATTTGATACATTTTATTCAGATTAAAATACAATGGACTTATCTTGACAATACCTAGACAATATCTTGTGTAAACATACAATTCAAACAAATATTTACATACAAATTACTAATTAAAAAGGAGTCAATAACCCAAAAAATATAGAATTTCGAAGTCAATATATATATATACAATTGAAAATGTATCGATTAATTTCATCCGTCTTTTATATTATAGATCCTTCTGTAATTTCTTAAATAAAAAAATTGTGTAACCCTTTTATAAGCATACAGAATAGTACTCGAAAAACGACGATTGAACAAAGAGCTATAATTGATCATTGATTAGATATTAATTCCAATAAAAAACTTCTGTATAATAATTACGCTTTTTAAAAGTCAACTTATCAAATGCATACAAAATTATTATTTATACATATTTTACATTATTTTTCATTATATTTTAAATTACAATATCTTTAAAGTTTAAAACAGAATATAGAATATATTAAATATTGAAACTATTCGACGTATATCATTCTAAAAATAGGAATATATCTTCAACAAAAATGTGTTGAATTAGATTGTGTGTGTTGACATTATAACAAAGGGCCGAGACAGTTAAACAGGTGAATTCAAGATTAAAATTGAACCTCTATTTACTTACGAGTAAGGTAAATACACTCAAAGGATTATTAATTAAGAACCAAATCATCTCTCAACAGATACCTCATGTATTTCAATTAAAATAAGAAGGTCGTATATTACCTACTTTTATTTCATTTTTACTAAACTATTACCTAAAAAATGGTAAACTAATGAAATTAACAGTTTAAATTACATTGCGAAATAGTGAAAATAATTTTGAAAAGTTTAGGTACATAATGAAAAATGAAAAAAGGGATATATTGATCCTATTTCTAAAACAATTTCTATGTCGTTTTTTGTTTTAGCTCCGTGAAGAAATATTTTGATTTCTTTGACGTAAATAAATAAAGTAGGTCAAATAATTTTATTGGAGTAATTTCGAACTTTTGGATGCTTTTAATTAAATTCGCAGATATTTCTTCTCAAATTATTAATTATAAGTACTGAAGAAATGAAGAGACTCCATAAATTGATTTTTTGCAAGCTAAAGAATTATAAAAATTTCGTTAATTATATCTTTGAATCTGTTTTCTGACTATGGGATAATCGAATTAACTAATGTCTTTTAGATTGAATTGAATACTTTTGTTCTTTCTAAAATAAGATTATTAATTATTGGACTTTTAGAATTTATTCATTATTTATTTAACGATTCTTTGGATTACCATAGACTGGTTATTATTATTATGTAGGTACTATAGAGAGAAAAGAATATATTTGCTGCTTAAATTTGTATTTTTTATTCGAAATAAGAACTACATCGGCCCCAAACAATTATCCTAAATAAATTTAATATCTTGTGAATACATGTGAAAAGTATAATTTCAAAACACATTAATTGTTTCAATTAATATAAATAAATAAATTTCATTTCATTTCATGAATTTCATGAATTTCTTACTAACTTTATATTTTTAAGTTGTATATAATTATTTCGGTGTTAGAAAAATTATTAATTATGTGAAGAAATAAATCTACATCTTATAAAAATAATTCCTGAAAGAAGACTTATGAAAAGGAATTTATACTTTTATATGTACAATATTTTCATAATTTTATATTTTATCGAAAATATATTGCCTTTTTATATAAATTGTATATTTTTAATATTAAAGCATAACCCGTGTCTAATTTGGTTCATTTTATTTGAATGTATTCGAACCATAGAAATCGACTTTGTTTTAATATTGCCTTTTAAAATTAAAATTTAGGAAAGCGAAATTGTTATGATAGTCAATTTCTATGATTCGAACATTTTATAATCAAATCAATACTTTCTTTTAATCTTTGTAATTGACTAAAATATGATTTAATATTTTTTTAAGTATTCGACGTAATATGAGTTTAAACTTCTTTTACGAAAGGTTCAAAAGCTTCGTGACGATTTACTCTTATAAAATTCTATAATTGTAAGTTAGCTATACTTGAGAGTAAGGATAAGCACGTTTTCCGAAGATTTTTAGTTTAACTAAATAGAATAGAAACAAGAACGGTAAAGTGAGATAATACTTTTTTATGAAGCAATTCAAGTCAGATCTTATAAAATCACGTTAAAAATTATTTTTTTTGTCAAATTTGTCAAATTATTGTTTTTTTGAATTCAATAGAATTTTATATTAATAATAAATGTATTACATGGGTTTACCATCATATATTTTGTTAAAATTGTTATTATTAATATAGGATTTCTATATGAGTTTTGAAGGCAGAAATATTTATACATCAAAGGCCGCCGACGATGTTAGATATTTAAGCATGATATTGTTAATTTCGAAAATTCAAATTGTTGTATAACAGTGATATTGGAAAAAATCTTTAATTAGCGATTATCGAATAATTAAAATTTTGCGATATATGAATGTTGACATTTAAGTACGGAAAATAAACTGAACAAAATAATAAGAACATAATACAAAAATAACATAAACATATATCAGTCATTTCCATACAGATATCTATGATTTTTTAATGTTGAATGTGCAATTTTTTAAACTACCAGGGAACTGGAGTGTTAATTCAGAATTCCCGAGATTGTTTGTTGATCATTTCTTATCCGTTGTGAGACGAAAACTTTGTTTGAAGCTCGTCCAATTTGAAGAGTATGGCACAACTTTCTTTTTGTTATGTCTGTTTGTTGACCACATAACCGGACAACACTGGATGTGTTTTGGTGCTCTGTGATTGCGGTAATGTCCTCGTTTGCGTAGCTCTGATCTTTTAATTCAGAAATTACGGTCATCCTTACACCCTTACTCAATCCAGCTTCTTCTGAGCTAGATTTCATCATCGATCATAATGTAGCCTTTCTCATACCTCGGGTCCTGCAGTACCAATTCGAGGTCCTAATCCAATTCTTCTCTGGCAGTGGAAAAAGGCATTAATTTGAATAAGTAAGATTGAATTTCTGTTATTATTTAATAGGAGTTGATGCATGGAAATATTCATTCAACAGAAGAATGTTTTTTGGTTAGAGGACATCAAAACTACCTTGGTTTTTTGAACATTTTATAGCAATAAACCGATGATCACTTTAAGAGTTCCATTAGCGCGAAAAAAATATTTGTCAGAAATAATCGGATTCTTTGTTAACAGTAGGACATGTCATATACCTTTAAATGGCCGCCCGTATACCAATAGGACTGTTCGGAGAATAGTAAGATCCTTCTTTGGTTCGTAAAAAATAATAGTAATAGCGTTAATACTGAGAAAGATAGTCTGTCTTTGTTTCAATATCCGTAGAATAGACTAGATTGCAGAACTAGATAAAGTTGTAAAAGAAAACATTCCCGCAGGAACAAACGCCCGGAGAACAAGACAAGTTAACATGCTTAGTGAATTCCTAAATATTCGCGGCTTATTTCACAATTTTGAAAAAGTTTCAGCTCCATTATTATTACGGTTGTTTAATTTAACGCTGCGAACTGTTTTATTCACCAATTATAGGGTGTATCAAACAAATTGCCATTTTGAAATTTCAAAATAGGCTTAGATTTATTAAGTGTACATAAGAGCTTAACCTAATACAAATATTGTCAGTATATAACGACTATTTACTAGTAAAACGACGACGACAATTGATTCGAAAAAATCTAGTAATCATGCACGACAAAGCCCTAAAATGACAGAAGAGTTCCTTGCTGCAAATCATATTGGTCGTGTTTTCCAACCTCCGTATTCATCAGACATGAACCTTTTAGATAGGTTTGGGTTTCGCAACATTGAGGTTGAACGGAAAAATATATAATTAAACACAATTGATGAAGTACATCATTTTGGATCGAATTTCTTGCAAAAGTTGACACATGAGTTCAATTATCTCAGGGCAGACATAAGTACTAAAGATCTTAGATCTTAATTATGAATTATACTTGTCATCGTCGTTTCACTTGACGTCTAATCTTTATATATTGACAATATTTGTATTAGGTAAAACGCTTATCTACACTTTATATAATAATAAATCCAGGTACAATTATAATACTATAAAGTATTCTCTGAATAAATCTTTATCTATTTTAGAATTTCAAAGCGGCAATTTTTTTAAAACACAATAGCTTAGTGTGCATTCGGGCGTCCATTCAACGTCAGTTAACATCAGTATCAGTAAACTGTGTTATCAATATTTTAAACGGGTAAGAATTTAAAAAAAGCAAATGGAGTTTTAAGAGGAATGATTGGAAAAGTATTTCGGAAGCAAGCAAACAAAAGGAAAATCTGATGATACTATTTCGGAAGACGATTTGGAAAAGCTAACTATATATTTTGACAGGTCATCCAATAAACGATTACAAGAAGAAGTAATTTTTAATTTAATAATTTTTTTGGAATGCAACACAGAGAAAATCTAAGGGCGCTATAAAAGGACACGTTCAAAATTGAAATAAATTAACTGAAAAAGAATTCGTGATTTTGAACAAAGTTTTAAAAACGAAAATTGTGAAATCTTTTCTAATAAATCGAGAGTACACTGATCTAAAAAATGCCAGAATTTACGCTACGGAGAAACATAATTGTCCAGTTGAAGCGTTAAAAAATTTTGTAGCTCTGCTTACCTGATCTACAAAAGAGAACACTCTGTTCCCAATGTGTACTAAATCTGATTTTCGTCAAGTGCTATTTTAGGCAAAGACACTCTTGGTAACTTCATGGATCACCTTTCCAGCAACACAAACCTTCACAAACGGTATACGAATCATTGTATCAGGGTTACTTTAGTCAGTGTTTTGAAAAGCAAAGGCTACAACAACAAGGACGTCTATAACTGGAGATAAAATTTCCTTATCTGTTTATCACTTCACAAGATTAGCGATTCTTTTGAAAAAAAGGCAAAAACACCAATAATAAAACTTCGTCAATGGCTTTAACATCGTCAGAAATTGATAACAATTACAACGTCAGTGACAATGCATACACTCAAATTGCCACGCACACCCGTATCATCGCCGATTTACAGAGAAATTGCAACACAATCACAATCTGCAGAATCATCATTTGAAATTGAAGAAGAAATAATTGGATCAAAAATATTTTTTTAATTTTTTCATCAGAAGAAATACATGATTTGGTCAGAATTATTCCCATTCATTGTCCTTTTGAAAATTGCACTTTTAAAAATATGTTTTATGTGCTTATTATGTCGTACTTACATTTTTCTAGTTAGTTATAGTATTTTGTATTTAATATCAGGCAGAAATGACATTTATTTCTGATTTTTATCCGGTAGAATTACATTTAGTAGATATTTCAAATCAATCTCAGTGGCTTACAATAACGATCTTTTTTATAATTTTTTTCTTATTTTTTACAATTTTATTTCGATACAGTTGTAATCCAACTAAATTATAATTCAATTCTCTGAACATTTCTATGAACACAAACGCTGGCAACTATTCCCTGGGATTTATAAGAAACACTCACAAAATTACATTATTAATTGTTAGGCAAGAAAACAAAACACAACCACAATACAAACAATAACACGCTTACTGTCTCGGACTATTTTTAATAAAGGTGGATAACGCTTCATAAAAACTTTCCTCTTTAAACCTTCCTCAAATAAAAGATTAAAAGAGAATTTATAGTCAGAGTTTGGGTATAGAAATAGTTAATACAAAAGCCTCTGGTTCAAACATTATACATCAAACCTTAAGCTCAGACCCATAATTGAAAAACTTTCTAGTCTTCAAGCACTTCAAAATCCAGCGCAACAACTCAACAAGTAAAAAAAAGTTTTCACTACAAAAAATACAATATTTCAATCAAAGATAACGACTGTGTTGCTCCTTCAACTTTGTCAACTTCCGAATTACTATAAAATAAATTGATTGCTCTCTCATGACTTTAGTAGAAAACCTATCTCACAATTAGTGACAGTCATAAAAAATTATCACGATATCTTTAACGACATACTTTACAATTCTTTACGAATTTGGGAAAATCGTTTTAAAATATGAAAATGGTTTTCCATTTAAATTATAGAAAGTGCCTGTTTCGATGTAAACGAAAAGCTTGGATGAAATCTATCTTGGTGCGAATGCAATACTATTTTCGTTACTTAATCGTGTCTCAGTTAGGTATCCTTAAGTTAAGTGAACTCTCAATAACTTTCTTTTCTAGTTTTGAATATTCCTCCTCTACATTGGTGTGTGAATATAGAGTAAAAAAGGTTGTTAATGTTTCAAAAATGCAAATTAAGCTTTTGTTAAAAGTACTCTGACACAAAAAAAAAACTAAAGTGCATTTATAAATGTCCCCAAGTCGAAAGATAACCCATTTTATTAAATATTATAAAATGCCAAATGAAATGTCTTCTTTGTAAATATCAAATTTTTATAATCAAATAATACAGTTTTCAAAATATATTCTCTCTTCTAAATGATCCCAAAATCTCAGAGTTAAAGCAAAGTTGAATATTAGTGGAAAAAATCGATATATGAGATTTGACTGTCTAAATTGTATTGGATATGCATACCTTAAAGCTATTATCATTGAAAAACAAGTGCAATTGTTGACGTCAAAAGTATAATTAATATTCATAATCAATATAGAGCTGATGTCTCAACTGAAAGAACTACGAATTCTTCAATAATAATCCCTAAAATATATATTACAATAGTTAGAATTATGATTAATAAGAAATATTGTCATAACTCTTGAAAAATATAAAAACGAACACTTTAATATTTTCTTTTAAAAAGAAATTTTATTTTTAGTTCGATATAAATAAGCTTGTAAATAATTTTTAATGGAAACAAATAGAATCATTTTTGTGTAGTAATGAAACTCATTGGAGGCATATTTACAGAATGATAAAATTATCAACAGAATCAGCTGGATAAGGATGAGCGCCATCTTGTAACCTTTTTCTAATTTCTATCACAATGGCTGCCAAACGAAGAAGAAATGGGATGATAGGAAGAAAATATTAAAATAATATCAAAAAATGTTTACATATAATATTTAATTTCAATTAGATTAAAATTGCGATATATTGATAGAATTAATTATAAAAACAAAATTCATTTAATTAGACCTTAATTTAAAAGTAATTTTTATTGAAATGTTTGTGACAGCTGACACCTTCCTTTACCGAATTTATAAATAAAAATAAGTTCTGATCCAACATGTGTCAAACGACCTCCCGTATATAATGAAGTCTTTATTTTTAGATGGTTGTCTACCAATGCAAGTCTTTTACGCAACCTTATTTTAAGTTTATACTCTTTTGTTACTGTATTTGATAGACAGATGTCGAAATTCTTTAAACAAACTTTTTACGAAAGCTTTTTGAACCCATTTATAAGATTACAAATTTCGTGTTATTTTTTTACAGATCTGCTATATGTATTATTGAGTATGGTTTGCAATGCATAAATGTTTTATCTTTACTCACATAATGTCTCTGTTAACATTTCGGGTATAAGAGCATTAAGAACAGCACACCCGTTGCTAAGATCTGGATGTTCATTGAATTCTAAAAAATATACCTGTTTAAAAGAAAGAAAAAAAATTTAATAAATATGATAATAAGCAAATGTTTAAATATATAGTAAAACGAAAGCAACATTCAATTTCCAGGGTAATTGGATTATTGTTATAATAAATTTATGTAAGTATGTAATTTAATTATATATATATTCTTTTTCTCATATTTGTTAATTATGATCATACCCACATTGGCTGCATTATCTGCTTATTTTAACAAATTACAATTACGTTGTGCACATGGTTATCTTAAACTGTAAGGGGATCAATATGTGTTCAATATTTCCAGTTTGCACATATTATTACTATTGAGGTTTAACTAAAAAGTTAAGAATTAATAACTATAATCTGTAGTGCATATATTTCATTCTGTTAAGTTACGTTACGTTCTTCATCGATATGCGTATAGACGAATTGTTCTTAGAAATTAATGTTGGTGTGAGCGTTGAGATTAAATAATGTCTTAGATATCATTTTTTTCTTTATGAGTAAATTTGTAATTTTCGTAATTAATTTAAGGATATAGTAAAAGATATGTCATAAAACTAGAATTACTTGGAATTCTTATTTTTCCTTGTTGATTTTGGATATTTTTTATTTTGAGAATTGTAAGTAAAATCGATTTTGAAGAATCACAAAAGGAAACGACTCAGTTTACCGTCACAATAGAGAAGAAAGAAAATTATTATGTCTTGGCACCTTCCACAACTCACCAGGTAAATTTGAGTCATTCAAAAGTTGAATAGAATGATGATGTTTACTGTAAAATTGTTGTTTTTATTAAGTTCTAATTATGAAAAACACAATTTATGTTATTCTATTTTTTTTATTCAGTTCTAATTGTGAAAAACACAATTTATGTTATTCTAAGGTCATGATTATACTCCAGTCAATTTTAAAATCGTGGAAAGCTATGGAAACGATACATTAAAAGAGTGTTAATTTTTATATTATGTACTTTCAATGTATTAAAGACCGATTATCAGAAACATCTAGATGAATAAGTAGAACTGGGCGAAGTCCACTGAACCTCTACTTAAAGAGATCCCTTAGCTAGCAACAATAACTTTTGATACAAAAGGAATTTGAACATTATAAAGTGGATTTACTGCCAAACGCGCTTAAAACTAACCAAGAGAAAAACAAAATATCGGGCAATAAAATAGTTTTGTAAATAATAAAGCAACAAGGTTTCCTTTCAAAATACACTACGTAAAATAACGGATTTTTCTCTGTTGTCTCACTGCAGAAAAAGGTTTATTGTGTTTAATTTTTTATAACAAACTTTAATTTGTATACAAAAAAAAATTGGGGAAACCATGAAAGCTGCAGACAAATAAAAATTGGCATTTGTAAGTTGTCACGAGAAAGAATTGTTCCATTTATATTTTTAAATAATGTAATACTGTTTGATCTATATTAATATACTTCTCGGTTAATTAATCACTGCTCTGTAAACTTACTTTTAAATGATAGTTGAGTTTTGATTAATTAAATGACAAATGCCCTACCGTTGATTTAAAATATATGTCATTATATAATTACAGGAAATTAGGATATACTTATAACAAATTTGTCCTATTGATTTTAAATAAAGATGTTCATTTTAATATGATATATGACGTAATATTATTAGTAATATTATATATAAATATTTTTACTGTATTATTAATACTTACTTGTTTTATAATTATTGATATAATTACCCTGTTACGCTAATTTTGAAATTTTTACAGTTTCACTTTATTGTTTGCAGATTGAACAATTGTTATATAATAATAATTTTAGGATATAATAGTTAGTTTTAATTAATGAATGAATTACATCTTTTTTAAACTATAAACTTAATAAACAGTTTTAAAAAATTCAATTTTACACAATTATATTTTGACTGAAATATTATTAACATTTTTACTAATTGAATTTTTAAATAATAAAATAAATAAACTATTTCAAAAAAATATTCTAGTTAAAATCTTCTAAAACGTCTCAAGACGTCTGTACATTTTATTTTATTTTATTCTATTCCATAATTAAATTGTACCAAGTTTATAATTAATTTTTACGATAATTTATAGTACCTATAAAATGTATGAACAATACTGAAGTATTTCACTCAAAAAATATTTACATTCGAATGAATTTTAATTGTAATAATTTATTTATAGACTCGGTTTCTAATATTTTTTTATTGCAAAAAATTTCTTTAGAATTATTCCATTATTTCTTATTTTATATTTTAAAATTAAATACCTAATTGAATATTTTATAAGTTATCCATTATGTGATAAATATAATATTTATATACATTAAACAGATTTTTTTTGAAAACAGATATAAAATAATTAATTATTTACAATTAGTTAATTAATTATTTCATTAATTAACTAACTAATTCAGTTTGCTTTAATTGATTCAATTTATTTAATTAAAACAATTCATATTACCATAAAAATATTACATAGAACAATAAAATGTTGCATATAATTTTGAGTTAAAGTAACCCTATATAACCATTTCATATATATTAATATATCATTATAATTATAATTACAATTACAATAACGAACTAAAGGGAGAATATTTATTTTACGTAATTACATATTAAATCCCTTTTCAATTTAGCAGTAATATAGATATTAATAAATGTATATTTTGCAATAAATATAATTTTTAATAATATATAGCTGTTCAGTATTACTTACAAACTAACAATGTTTCACTAAAAAATTAACAGTAGTTAAATAAATTAATCAATTAACTGTTGTAAAGTTAAGCCAACTGCGTTCATACCTTAAAATTTCTATCAATGATGAAGTCACACCCATAGAGACCGAATGATGCCGGATATCGACGAATTTTGTTTTTAAACATAGAAAAACAATTCCTCAGAATTCGACAAATTTCGCACTAAAGACATTTACAAAAAATAAGTGTCATTAATAATCAACAGTCAACAAACTCAATACCTTAATGAAAATATTGGTTTCAACTAAAAAAAATCAAAGAGTAAATTCAAAGTAAGAATAATTAATATATTTCAATTCGTGGGTAATATTAAGGCCGCAAATATTGCCCAATACCAAATGGAAGTATGTTGATTTTAATTGTTTGAAGCCGTACAGACAGAAATATATGTCTATGTTTGAATCTATATATATAATTGTTTTGAATGAAATCTGCAGTTTAAATTTATTTCATTAGTTTTATAATTTAGTAATTTATGTTTTTTAGAATATTGAATTTACAAAATATACCATGGGCAATATGCAGAAACACACCTATCCTAGCATTTTTACTTAGGCCCTATACCATCATTAATCCACCGATAAAAAACTATATCAATAAGTAAGGGTTCTGAGGTAAGTCTTTCGAACTTGTGGTCTAGAAACGAACGAGCTTGATTTGGTCCCTAAAGAATGTTGTGAAAGTTACTTAATGGAACTCGATACAAGCTTTTTTCAGAACTGAATGATATCGATGTTAACTAATTTGCTTTTCCTGAAAGCATACTGAATGACTGACTGTTTATGGCTTTTTTTAATTTTCATTTGGAAAAAATCAGATTAAATTCTTTTTTTATCTGGTTCTTTGGTTTTAGTTCAAGTTGCTATTAAGCGTTATCTGAGCAGTCGTCTTGTTAATCGTAAAATAGACGTCATCAATGGAAGGATTTTGTTTGAGTTGATTCTAAATTTAAAATGATGGCAGGTTGGGAAATGAATTCAAGAAGAGGAAATGTCAATTCTACACAGAGATATCCTGTGATAGTTAACTAATAGGGTTAATTGTTTACAGTTCTAAGGTTTTATATAGCGGTTTCTGTGCATATATACAGCATAAGTATTTTGTAACACATTCAATTTGTATTTTAATTGCAGGGCAATAATAATGAAAGGTTTGACCTGTAATTTTTTATAGTAATTTTCACTCAATGTATTTGAATTTCATGTCAATAATATTTTTGAAATAATTAATAATTCGTAAATACATCATAACTAGAAATAATATAATTTCTACTTCCCAGTATACTCGTACTCACCATGATGTAAGTGTTTAATATATGGTTTTTGGAATAATCAGAAGTATTCTTTACTTATCTGATTATTATTTGTTGTTTAATTTATATGAAGTGACTCAAATCATATCACTCTAAGGATTTAATATAGAATACTACATTTTCAGAGATCTTTATAAAAATTAACATTTCCGAATTCTCCTTTTTTAAATTTCGGAATTGTTCTTATCTTTATATTCACAATCGATTAGTTTAATAATTATTTAATAATTTATTACACCATTAAAGAATATTAAATATTTTTTTTTTTTCAAAAGTGTAAATATATTATTAATGATACCATATAATAATCATAAATCGTTGATCTAATTAAATTGAATATTATTGAATTTTAAAATCTGCGAGCAAAACATACAATGCTGCAATCAACGTTTTATGATGGACGTGATTTCATGATTTGCAAAAAATTCTCATATTACAGAAAATTAGTTTTTATTATCCACAAGAATTGTGTGCAAAAGTCAAACTTTTATGCAGAGTGTATATTCTGTATACTGAGAATATAACATTAAATTAGATATTTTATTATATATTTTTGTAGTAGGTACTGTAGTTATGATATATACATTTACTGGAACACTGACAATTTTCCAATGAAATGCCTTTGTGCCTTTATATATAATCCAATATATACAACCTAACTGTAAAATCATTTCGACTCTTAATCTTGTTCGAACTGACTCAACTGTTACCTGCAATTTCGTAATAGCCCAATTTTTGGGAATTTCCAACTTTTCATGAGACCTATTGAGATATTTGTTGACCTGGTCTATACTCCAAATTGTATCATGCCGTACAGAGGTATAGCTGGGATCTCCTTTTTGTATGGACTGATTGGTCAAGTGAACTCGCATATCACAACTGGAGGGGTCATACTTGTCGCATGTCAGGCGTGCATAACCGGGGTGGTAGAAGACAATATAGGGGTTGGTTGATGCAATCAGCATGTATACTCTAAGATCAAACTTTCTACCATCCAAAAGTAGAGGCTTGTCTATATATCTGAAAATTATATTAATTTTAAAAGTTTATTGTGTTTGTTTTTAAATATATTATATAGAAAATATATATTTTTATTTATAAAATTATTCTTTTTAAACATTAGGTATATTTCTTATATTATATCTTCTGTGGAAAAAGAATAGTCGCTAAACGAAATATTCTATAAGTAATTTAAATATAATTATTACAGAAAATTAGTTTAACATATTCTAATAAAATTGTTTGACCTTTGCATAATATAATATCGATAAGCTTCGTTTTCTTTGACCTGCATAATACGATCGAATTCTTTTTTATTGGAGCTCAGAAATATGTGACGTCCTCTGCTGGCTGCCCCGTGCTTACAAATCCAAACTCGGTGTGGTGCTGAAATAACATTTTAACAAATTATTTGTACGACTTTATCAATATTTGTCAATAATTGTTTAATAATAATATTCAATTATATTTATAGGGGTACATCCATTAGAATATGGCTTACTTATGTTAATTACTATAACTTCTTGAATTTTATGTTCAACATTTCCAAGTTGGAATGTATTACTTTTTTATTATATTAAATATTTTTAATAATTTGTCAAGCTTATTTTAATTATAAATGCCTTAAACAAAATGAATTACTATCCACATTGTAATTATCAAAAGACATTTATTTAATATTTGCATATATCATCTAAGAGATAATGTTGGCGACGTATTGCGTCACCCGATGAATACCGTCCTTGTCAGATGGATTTCGTTCGGATAATATCATTTCACCTAACCATTGTTGGGCGTTAATGCGATTGCGTCATCGACACTGATTGTTCAGTGTATAAGTTCACCTAATCAACCAATCTCTTTTCACCTAGTGTAATTCGGTAATAATAATTCATTAAGTTAGAAAAATAATTTTATTTGATCAGTTTTACAGATTCAAGGCTGAAATGCAATTCATTAAATCAAGTCGAGGAGGCAATATTTTATGTTTGGAAGGCTATATGTTGCATGTGAATAGCAAGAAAGACATTACAATAAAACATATTGGAAGTGCAATAAGAAAGACTGCAATGTCACCGCCGTAACATTACATTGCGCATACACATCCCCCAGAGGCAAAAAAGATCGTTGTTAATAACGCAATGGAATCAGCTAAGGAATCTGCGGCGAGCAATCCATTTATCTCTATAAAGAAAGTATACCGAGAGGCTTTCAAGGACGTTGATTTCACAAATGAAGAAATTTTACATTTTATTTCGACATTTAATTTTAAATGCGACATTTTATGTACACATATTTTGTGATACCCTTCGTGAAACATTGGTTAACAAAGATTACATTTCTTTCTTATATTTTATTTGTTGGTTTGTATTCTTAATTTAGGTGATACGATATCAAGTGAATATGTGTATTTCACAATTAGGTTAAACGATATTAGGTGAATCGCTATTAGGCAAAGTGAAATGACCCCTTTCGTTCTTTTCAAAATAACTCGATAATCCGTCCGACGAGCACGGTATTCGTCGGGTGAACGCAATTTGCCACCAACAATAATTCTTTAATAATCTTAACTTTTACCAAATTGCACATGTAATTTTACAATAAATGTTATTCGCGTCAAATCAAGAAGACACTGTTCAGCATACCTTTTTCATATAATTGAATAAATCGATTTTTCTGTTCAATGTCGGATAGATTATAACTTTCTGGATAAAAATCTAATATCTTTCTCTTATCCATAGACATTTGACTTCGGCAATTTAGAATTAGATCATTAAAACAAATTTTATCAGAAAAATGTCGATTGTCTGGAATGTGGTTGATAATGGGAAACACTGAAACAGATGTTGGATAATTATTTAAGTAAGTATTTAATTATATAATGCGTTTATGCAAAATGTGCTAAACAAAGTTGTAAAATGTTAATAAAGGAAAAGATTTTAATATGACTAAGTTTGTCAGAAAGGCACACAAAAGTAAAATAAAATACTGCATAAAATTAACCACTAAAACAACATTAAATGTAATTTAATTTAAATGAATCAATAAATTCTTAACTGGCCAGGCATTGTGTTTATAATTTTAGTCATATTTTGAGGTTTTCTATATAATATTCGATATAACTGATATATTTATTAATATTAAGTCCGTCGGATTAAGTTTCAAATGATGTAGGTACCGAAATTACCTTCTAAATTAATTTATAATCCTAACCATGACTTAGAATAATTTGAGAAAATTAAGTCAATACATTATGGATATCATTTCTTTCCAAAGGGTACGTATGGTCAACATACCTACATAATTGTACAATTTTACAATATTTTTAAAATTTGTAATTTCAGAAGTTTTGTAATCTTCAGTGTAACTTTTATTATAACCAATTATAATTGTAACAAAGATCTAAAGGAAAATAGTTAATAGCTCAACTTGATGTACACAGACAGCGAATATTTAAATTTGTTTAATATCTATTGTTACAGATTTATTTTGTCACGCAATATTAAAAATTGTTTTATTAACAAAAACAGGCGAGAAAGTTTGTTTATTATTTACTATTCTATATTTTTTTAACAGATATTGCTGAATATGATATAAAATCAGAAAAGGCATCAAAGAATCAAACATTCGTGACATTTTGCTTACAATTATCCAAACTGGACAAATCAAGTCCGTCTTGTAACCTGTCCACCCAGAAAATTCCAACAGTTTTAGAAGTATTTGAATCCGACTTCAGCCAACCCAAATTCTGTAAACAATTTTCTAGGCTATATAAAAAAATTGGATTCGATAAACATTACACACTTCAGGCTATTATATAAAAATAAAATATATTAACATGTTTTGCTACAAAGGCATGAAAAATATATTTGTATTTGTCTGTAAACATTAAATGTTTACATTCACATAGGCAGTACTACAAAATACCCTTGTTAAATGAGTTGAACGAAATATTATTTGATTTGTAATTATGGGTGTGTGTATATTCAAAAACATCATAATTTAAGTGTTTTCTTAAGCGATATTTTATTCAAAAAGATTTACATCAAAGTTGCTGCGATTTTTTTAGTTATTAAAAGTATTGAGGCATAAAAATATTAAATTTAATTATAACATTATTTTGATATTGATGAAAATTTACTAAGATACTAAGTGCATCATTTATAATGAGTAGTTTTTATAAAATAGACATTTTTGTACAGATTTTTAATTAGTTATTATCTGTGCTTTCATATTATATTCATTCAGTACAAATTAATACTATAATTTAACTGTTTTCTATGTTTTTACTTTAAACTTTTGAATTTGCTTTTCAATTATTTTGCAAAATAATGTCATTTTACGTTGTGAATTTCGTGCAGTGTTTTGTAAATAATGATGTCATCTCACGTCATAAATTCAATGTTGTGTTTTGTAAATTGTGAATAATGATGTCATCTCACGTTATTAATTTCATGTTGTGTTTTGTAAATAATTATGTATTTCACGTTATGATATGTAAAAATTGAGGTCATTTTACGTTTTGAATTTTTGTTGTGTTTGCAAAATATGTTTACTAGATTAACCAAAAACATTTTTTAGATATTCAAAAACGTACAAAAAATCATAATACTAATGTGTTAAATTTCTCTGGTAACGCTAAGTCACACTATTTTGATATCTGTGTTTCATTAAAGACCATGACACATTAATAGTCTACATTATATAAATTATTGTCAAACTATTCAAACATTTATTTATTTATAAATATATTATTAAAGCTTAATTAAAACTCAAATGACGGTAAATAATATTTTGCAAATTTTCAATGCTGAAGATAAATTTAATAATAGCAAAGTAAATTGTTAAAGACATGCATTTTTTTAACCGCAAACTATCATGAAGCCAAGGGAACGTTGCATTTAGTTTCCAACTGCCTACCTATAGCTGGTTTTTAGGACGACATGTTACCGCTATGTTACTCTTCCTTTTTATTTATTTATTTATCTCACTGCTCTGGAGTAACATTACTATTACTAAAATATTACTTACTCACGTCTTATAACCATTGCAAGTGTCCATATAAAATCGTTTTCGAAGTAGTTGATGTGGAGACGAATCGAACATCTTGCTTTGTATAATTCGATCTTGCCAAACATTATTAGACCTAGCAGAGCTAACTTCATGCTGGTCAAAATGAATGACCTCAACTTTGGGTGTCAGAGTATTAATATCCCGTTTTTCCACACTGTGGGTCCTTTTTTCAGTGTAACAATATTTTTTATCAGTCGAAATAATTTCTTTGTCTTTTGATTCGCAATGAACATTAACTATTTTATTTGTGTTTTTCTGATTAGTGACAAGACCTGATGTTTTTGATTTTGTTAAACCATCGAAGGATATCAGTTCATCTTGAATTATATTCATTATCTGTTGGTTCACTTTAAAATATATTTTTAATTTTGAATTTGATAATTTTGAAGAAATGTTTTTATTTGTGTAATATAAATTTTTTATTCCTTTGGTACCAATAAGTAAATTAGAAATTTCCCTTACAGTATCTTTGAAACTCTGTTGTTTTTTATCAAAAATCATCGATTTTAGTGAAATATCTTCTTTTTTACTACAAATTTGATTCAATAATGGTTTAGAGACATTTTCTTTTCTGTGGAGTAGTTCTAAGAAGTGATTGTGATCCTTATCAAATTTGAATAATTGTTGGATATTGGATTCTTCCTTTATAGTGGGTTGACAAAAATCTTGTTTATTTGGTAGTCGATCTAAGAAACGTATTGAATCCTTCATCATATCTGAATTACTCAATTTTTGTGACATCGATTCTTGTTTTTTAGTTGATTTACAGTTTTCATATTTATTTGTTAGTTGATCTAATAGGCGTATTGGATCCTTCATCATATCTGAATTACTTAATTTTTGAGACATGTTTTCTTGTTTTTCAGTTGGTTTACACAAATCATGTTTATTTGTTAGTCGATCTAAGAAGAACACTGGACCCTTGATCATATCTGAATTACTCAAGTTTCGGAAAATGTATTCTTGTTTTTCAGTTGATTTACAGTTTCCACAGTTATTTGGGAATTGTTCTAAGAAGCGTATTGAATCATTGATCATCGTATCTGAATTGCTTTTTTTCGGGGACATGAAATTTTGTTTTTCAGTTGGATTTAGAAATAGTTCAACATTAGAATTACTTGAAACTTGGGAAATGCATTCTTCAATTTCTTGTTTTGGGTTTTGCTCATAGATGTTAATACTTGGTGATATTTCAAAGGAACAATAACAAACCCTATCAGAATTACTTGATTTTTGGGAAATGCATTCTTGTTTTTCAGTTGGTTTACAGGTGTCTTTAAATTTTGGGGATATTTCAAAGAAACAAATTTTATCCTCAGCCTTACTTGAAATTTGGGAAATACCTTCTTCAATTTCTTGTTGTGCATTTTGCTCATAGATCTTATAATTATTTTTGAATATTTCAAAGGAACAAAACCTATCTTCAACGATACTGGAAACATGGGAAATGCTTTCTTCAATTTCTTGTTTTGCAGAAGTTGAACTACTACTTCGATCTTGATCTAAATTTCTTGATTTTTGGGAACCACATCTTTTTTTACAAACATTTTGTTTCGCATAGGACTCGGATTTACAAAACCCGTAAAAAGCTTTTAAACACATGATTCTTTTTTGATAGCAATAAGATGCTATTTAACCTTTTACACATATATCCAATATTGACATTAACCTCCCATGATATCATAAAATTTATCTAGATTGGTCAATACAATAATTCGCATTCAAATAAGTTGTGGAATTTTCCCAATAATCGATAATTTTTAAATGTATGAATTATTATATAATAGACCCCTAAATACAATATTGAATTAAATATCGATTATTATTTTTATGCTTAAAATGTTTTTTATATCTAAATCTGCAATCTAAAATTAATGCATTTAATTTAGTCGGATAAGCATTTAATTTTAGATTGCATATTTAGTTGTAAATTGCATATCTTATACTGGGCCAATTTGAATCGTAAAGTCAATATCACTAAAGATCCCGAATTTAACCGAAGTAACGGAATTCTAAAGATCATGGTTGGCAAATAGGTAACAGAAGGCAAGAAAGCTGAAAGTTTTAATGCAATTGAGTCGACGGATATGGAAAAATTATCCATATATTTTAACCGAAGCACTTACGAAATCCTACAGGAAGAAAGAAGCCTGATTTGTAATAACCTACTACTTTGGTTTTCGAGGACGTAAATTAATAACGAAATAACGATATCCCTGAGAGGAAATTCAGACCCACAGCAAGTTCCCACCGTGGATAAATGATAGCTACCAGAGGAAGGTCAGCTTCTTCCAAGATATGTTAGAAAAAGTGAAGAGAAACAACACAGCAGGTAATGCCGATAGAAGAAAGGAAGTCACCATAGAAACACTCAACGAAAGAGGCAGAAAGGACTTCGAAATGTGGTCGGACGGGTCCGTACAAGATAAAATGGGAGCAGGAGCGGCAAATGTATACGTTAGAGAGAATGAAATACCTAGTATCAAGGCCATTGCATCAGCCGGCATGCTAGCCTCATCATTCTCAGCGGAACTAGCAGCCATGGAAGTCGAGTTAAGCGCCATTGAAAACTCCAACGTTATCAGGAGTAACAACACAAGAAGCATGATTATTTGCACAGATTCGCAGTCCGCGATCAGAGCCCTCGAAAAAGGCCCCTTGAAACAGGAAAGGATCGTTCAAAGTAATATATGGGGGAGCCTCATGAGGTTGGCGGAAGGAATGGAGATCAGCATCCAATTTGTAGCAGCCCACTGCGGCGTAGAGAGAAATGAAGTTGTTGACAAGGACGTAGGGGAGGCCCTCAGGGAAGTTAACCAAGAGGAAGCCGGGATCCCCCTGTGCTCCGTCAAAGCTAAGATAAAGAAATCCATCAATGATAAATGGTCAGAAGAACTTGACAAAAACTCCTTCAGATATGCCATCATGGGGAAGAGGAGAACAGACCTGAAAGACACGGCAGAGTGGAGCAGAAGGTACAGAAGCATGCTTGCTCAACTGAGAAGTGGACAGTGCTACTGGGTGGGGAGCTACAGGCAGAAATTATTCAGAAACGCACAGTTTGGGGGACTGGTGTAGATGGTGCACAAGAGATGTTGAAACCATCGTTCATATCATCGAAGAATGCAGAGATCAGAGAATTAGTCGACTTCGAAGGGCCATGAAAATTGGAAACAGAGCCGACCTCCGCAACAAACCTAAGGAGGCGATCAACTTCGTTTGGCAGGCCATCGAACTACTATAAAACAAGGATGCGGGAAATAAAAAAAATAAAAAAACATCTGGAGTAAGTTTTCAGTTCAATGGATCATTTCAAAACTCTACGTAAATTTGAAGTAATTTTTCGTGTTATTTATTTGTGAACTCTATATATATTTGTTATGTAATATTTGTTTATTTCCGGGCACTGACTGATATTTCAGTTTTTGCCCGGAAATCAATGACTTAAATGTTAATAAATTTAAAATTTTTGAATTCATGCTTCGCCTATTTTTACTCATATAGCAGTAGCCGAAATAAATGAATGTAGTATCTATTATTATCATTGACTTATAAATTATTTTTCTAGACCGGCAAACTGACCAATATTTAATAGTAATAAACATATCTTTATCGATAATCAATATGAAATTAATGGAGTTATTAAAGCATTTCAATTATATACGGTAACAGTTTAATTTTAAAGACGGTATTCAATCAATATATAATGATCAAAAGCCTATTAAAGCATATTATATTGATCAGTTTAAAACTAAAATAACACCGTATATAATTGAAATGCTCTCTGGACGTTTTTTGATCAGTTTACCGGTCTAGATAAATAATATATAAGTCAATGATTATTATTCAGGATTTTAATCGTCAATATTATGTTTAAATTTTAAATAAGCCGGCAGTAATGATCCTTATGGCTTCAGTCGCTAGCGGCTTCAGCCATATTGATCATTACTGCCTTTAAAATATTATTATTACGTTAATTAAACGAGGATATATATTTTATATGTTTGATTTGAAATGAAATGTTATAATCAATAATGTATGAGCAAATTGATTTCTAAGAGAATAGTTTACATTTTTTATATTTTGTTTACATTTTTCTTTTATAAAATTATAATAACTGAAGTCATTCTTAATTTAGTATTAACAATTTCACTTAATATCATTGATATTTTCTTAGTTTAATAATAAGTCAACCAAATTAAGTACATACTAACATCGTCTTCATTGTTTAATGACCTCTTGATGTTTTGTGTTTTTCGGTTTTGTGTACAAACTCAATTTTTCGGTTTTGTTTTACATTGTGTTATCCATAGTAATGAAAGACTGCGCCGAATTCAAAAGAATTTTATATGTGCATGAGCGTGACATAATTTACATTGATTCAATGAGTAACTTATGTACTATAATTAATCCATAGATAACAGCTAAGCTTATTAAAAATTATTTAAGTATAGCTAAAAACAAGATTAATTGTTAATAATAATATAAAATATTGGGAGCTTATATCAAAAAAACTTTTAAAATGAATAAGTTTTTTGACAGTGTCTTTTTTAAATACAACTCATGATATTTGTTGTTGTATTTGTTCAGTACCCTGCCTATCATAAATGTTGATTGGACTAAAATAAAAATATAAAATTATTATAATTTTTAATCATATTTTTTTATATCGTAGTGATATTTCCACAATTTTTGAAAAATAGCCACAATCAAAGGAATATCAAATTATAACAAATTATATACAAATAAAAAATTAAAAATTAAAAATAACAAATTATCAAAATTATATAATCGCGAAATGATATATAATGAGCTATGAATATTCACAGTATCAATATTTCTCTAATAATTAATTGATTCGGAATTCATACATTTTATATTTGTGGATTTCAAAGTTATATTATTAAAAAGGAAATATTTTGTAATAAATTCTATGATAACTTGGATACAAAAATAATTTTTATTAAATTTATGTCATAGTGAAGACTGACGTGGATTCGTGCAGAGCGCGCGAGGGACTTTAATAGACATTTATAAGCGCTTTTAGAGTTATTAATACTATCAGATTGATTTTCACGTGCTTAACGGTTTGACAGTGTTAAAACATTGTGAATTCATAACAAACCTACATGTGAATAAATATATTCTTCATTATATTACATCTCTCTTTTTTCGGTTTCACATTTAATTATTTTAAATTTGGCGCAAACTTTCACTACTATGAGTAATCAATGTTTAGTCAATTAAAACTCAATGTATAATAAAACCGAAAACTTGAGTTGTTGATATTAAATCAAACATATTTTATATACAAGTGTACATATTCCATGATCATATTTTGTTAATAAGCGATTGTCAACGTATAATCCACGGTTCAATATCACTTTGAAATAGTATTTTGTCTATTTTTAAGAAAAGAGTGAAGACAGTTAAAAAATTGTTCAATAAATTTTAAAAATCAAATATATTCAATATAATTTATAAATACAAAATTGTATAAATTGTACAAAATTACAGCTCTGATGTTTTTATACTATTTATTGATTTTGAACATATGTAGACTTATTTTATTCTATAATAATATTATTTTTTTAATAAAATAAAAATAAAATTTAATGAAATACAGTTTTAATAGTCAATCTGCATGGTTTTATGTTTTAATATGTTGGGCACTATACTTTTGAATGTAAAATATATTATTTTTTCATATACTAAACCGCCAAATAGGCGGCCATTTTGCCTTAATCCAAAAATCTAATTTTTTGGACCATGACATTTTTTGTTCTCTATGCTCATAAATGTCCATAAAGAATTTGGAGTTTTTGTCCGACCTGTAACGATTCTTTGTATGTTTGCCCGTAAGCGACCTCACTATATACATTAATATGATGATTTCCATTAAATTCGAAAAATAATTTCACGAGCGTAGCGAGTGAAATTCTTAATTTTGAATTCAATGGAAATCATCATATTAAGATATAATCCATCGATGACGATGACTCTATACCATTAAAACAGGACAAGAATGTCTGAATGAAAAACCAAATTTTCGAATTCGGAGAGTATTTATTATCCAATAACTTCTTATTTCTTCTTTATTAACCTTATGAAACAATCTTTTATTTGATTGTATTTTAGCGTTGAATTAAATTTTATTGAGTGTTCAATTATTTTTATTGAGCGTTGAATTAAATTCAAATTTACTATATTTCTATGCTTCTATTGATTCAAAATTCGGAATTTAATGCAACGCTGAAATTAACACTATTGCATAGATCATCTATGGATTATATTATTAATTGGAAAAAACTATAATTTATCTAAGATATCATAGAAATTAAAAATATGGTTTTAATCTATTTTACCGTAATTAAATAATAAAATCATTAGGAATTTATCCTAGAAAGATGTTGATTTGCTAATATGAACCTGAATTCATCAACAAGCGAAGTAATTGATCGAACAAAATGTGTCTATAATTAATCAATATTTAAAACAATTATTAGTATTATTTTAATTCATTTTGATTTCATGATATATTTTTTGAATCAATATATCACTACATATCAATTTCGTCTTATATTAATAGTATTACATTAATTATATTATGTAAATACAATCATATCAGATCTATTTGGAGCGAATGACAAATCCCTATGAACGCCCGCCTCCCTATTCACCAAGAAAATTTTCAAATGATGCTTACCCTCCCGTTGTACCACCACCGCAACCGACAAATTACAATTATTCACCAAATATACCCACCGCCCCATCAATGACACCAAGACAGTACCAACAGCATTCGGATTATAACCCAGTCTATCATCAGAATTATCAGAGTCGGCCAACATATCCAGTATCCCAAGCTGCAGTATATCAGCCCTACCCAAATAATATGTGAGTATTCTACCAAAATATTTAATTTGCAAAATTTAAATAATCTAAATCGTCATTCTAGCTTTTGATATTTTTTAAATTCCTTAAAAGTCATGAGAAAAATGTTTGTGTATAAATACATATAACTGCCAATCACTTAGATAAATATTAGATATAAATATATGTATGGCCGCGTTTGAGATACATGCAATGATATAATGTTAACATATCAAATATAATTGAAGGAACACAATACTGATTATACAGACAACATTTTGGTATTTTATTAAATGCTTTTTTGGATAATTATAAATAAAATCAATAACCAGTCCATATAAAGTATAAAATACAATCCCGAATAGAAAATCATCCGAGCGAAATCAATCAAAGACCACAAATAAGTATATTATGTTGGTCTGTATAGTGCTCTTCCAAACAATAATTATATCATAGATTATATGTTACTTATTTTTTTAAAAGACTAGGTTTATGGTTTTAAATTTACGTTTTTTTAAATTTTTTTTTAGTTTTTTACATTTAAATCTGTTTTGTGAACTTTTCTGCTATCGATTTAAAAAAATGAATGCGTCAAGCCTTTGTGAATTCATGTTGCATATACGATTCAGCCTACGATATAAAGCGTTGACTCGTTATTTCATAATATTATAACCATTAGCAATTAATTATGTTTCATAGGAAAAAAAGATAAATCATTTATTTATCAAGCTGAAACATTGTTAAAACTTTACTGGTTTAATGATAATACGAAGACAATAACTAATTTATCGATACCTCGCTAATGTAATCCCCGTTGTTATTAGCTTTCAACAATGTCGGGTAAATTATATATCGTAGTTTATATATAGCATTGATATCGTAATTAAATTCACTGGATTGGCAAACTATTACGGGAAAATAATTCATAAATGGATTAAATTGACTTAAAAAACAATTCTCCAGAAAAACAAATAATGTTATAAATATAATGTTATAGACTCATAATAATTATAGATATAACATTAAAAGAACATACTTGTGCAAAGATATATTGACCAATTTGATCTACTTCATAGCTTTATTTGTTAAATTATATGGTCCAAACAAGATTTCATCATTTTACCCGTTTTACCCGTTTTTATTTTATACAAAATTTAATAAGGTTGATAAATTGTCATATTAATTTATTGTAAAATTATTGATTAATGACGTACGGCCCTCATTAAATATCGAGGTCACTATATGCTTTGTCATATTAGAAAGTATCGATAAGTCATGTCATATTGCCTTCCCCTTTATTTATTGATTTTAATTTATATATATTGATATTTATTATATATCGATATATTTGTCTTCCTTATATTGCAGAGTTTATGTTCCAAATGCAAGTCAAACAAACAACAGAAATAACGAAATGTTTTGTCTTGGAGCGCTCTTAGCATGCTGTTTTTGTGGAATGTTTGACTTTTAAGAATTAATGTTTAGTTCATTTTTAAAAGAAAAATATTCATTAAAATAGGATTCTTATTCTTATTATTTCAAATATGATGACTCGACAGTGGACCATGTCCAATATTCGTGTCAATGTAAACCTATCAAATAGCAAAATTGTAATTTTATACTTTTTTGATTTAGTAAATAGCATTTTCCAACAGTCAAGTTTTTAGAAATATTGTTTCGGAAAATTGTTTTGATAGTGATAGTATTTGGAATAGTGCTTACTGGAATATTTCAATATAATACAATACATTTTATAATATAGTTATGACAAGTTTTGTTTACTTAATAAACAGTTGTAAAAATTTGTTATTATTCGAAGAAAATTTCATAGAAAAAAGCTCTTATATATTTTTTACAGAGGGTTGTTCTACAATAAAATTTCGAGGGGTCTTAACATTTCCGACATAATTTATGAACTATTTTTATTCAAAAAAATATATTGCAAATAATATAATTAAAAATCCCATGATATTTTAAAACACACAATTTGATAGTTATGAAGGGTTTAGGTTATGGATATATCTAATATATTATCCATTATAGTTATTTCTAACCTTAAATTATTCATTTCATAACTTTAATTACAATCAAAAAAACATAATTATAACCGACACTGGAACCAGACAGGACATCCCCCTATTCCTTAAGGACCCCCCATGCTACAACACAAGAATCAGATGTTAAATCCAAGATCAACTTCTTGACAATGGCCAAAAGTCGAATAAGAGTGACGACCTCAAGAACGATGACATCAATACTATCCAAGATCACCTCCTACATCATCTATACCGATGGGTCCGTACGCAGCGGCACCAACAACGGAGGTAGCGCGATGGTCGTGACAGCAGGACCGCCTGAAAGTCCAAAGAAGGTCTACGGTAGCCACAAGAAAGGAAGACCCAACACTAGCTCCTTCGAAACGGAGACTGCAGATCTGATCATAGCGTGCAACTGGATTCGCAACCAAGGATATCCAAGATCTCAGAGAAGCTCTCATCAACACCAACATGGACATTATCCTGTAATGGGGGCCAGGGCACTGTGGACTCCCCGAAACGAAATAGTGGACCTAAAAGCCAAGAATGCAGCCACAGAAGAAAGGCAGCCCGGCAAATCGATCACCTACAATACGACAAAGGCCTGATCAGAGAGAAGATCCAAGATAACAACACAACCCATAGCAGACTCCAGAAGATATATTCCAAATTTTTAACCACAAGACGGACTATTTCATGGCCCAGTTTAGGAGTGTGCACTCGTACATCCTAGCTGGGTACCGGAATATCATATCGAAGGAAGATCCCGTCTGCCCTCACTTAAATCTGGCATCGGAGATCTCGAACACTGGCTCCAGTCGTGCCCTGCGAGTCATCAGGCCAGAATTGATTGCTTCGGCACTCCAACCCCATCAATCTTCGTCCTATCCGAAAATCCTAGAGAGATGGGGGCTTACCTCCGCAAGATTTGGCTCGTGTGACGCCGAACAACAACCAACGCCACCATATTTTCGTCTAACAAGTTTTCGTAAAGTAATTTTCACGTCCATATCTTTTGATTTCAATTCAACATTATCTTCGTTATAGTTTATCTAATAAATGTTTATAGATTATTTATAGAAATTACTCTGAAATAAAAAAGAAATTGTGATAAATAAGAAAAACTCCCCTTGACATTGAATATCCTAAATGGTAACAATTAATAATTGATAATAATTAAAGTTAAATTATACTCAAATTTAAAAATTTGTATACTCAAAAGGTTTCTGAATGAATCGTCCGGAATTAATTTTTTTTAATTTTTAATTGAAATGCTATATAATAAATATGCAACAAATAACATCAATAACTAATTCTTAACCAATCATATCTGAAAATACATTTTTCACAACCAATCAGAGATAATGTATATATATATATATAAGCACGTTGATATTTTATACACATCATTACAATTGTATGACATTAATAATAAAATGATTGCTTTATGCGGTAATATCAAAGAATTCTGTAATGGAACGACCGCTCACGGCTTCAACAAAGTCGCACAACATGAGGGCATCCGACGGGCCATTTGGTTAACCGTCTTATTCAGTGTATTTATAGGGTTTTTCGGCCATTTTTATACACTCTGTCAACGCTTCCTCACTTATCCAAAGTCAGTAGAAATCAATGTGAAGCCCAACAGATTTGATTTTCCCGAAATAACAATTTGTCCGACTTTTGAACATGCTCAAGCCAAACTTGAAGAATACAACTCGGAAGTAAACTTCCTTAACGATCGACTGAGAAAGGCATGGTCGTCGGTGAATGTTAACAACAATTTTTATGTAAAAAATTCCTTTCGCAACCACTTTTACGACTATGACTTGTACAAATGGCCTCAGGATCATGTGGTCAGCTGTCAATATCGTAATGAAGAATGTGACTTCAGAAATTTCACTGTTTACAAACATCCAACGAAGGGAATCTGTATTATGTTCCAACCGGAACAGCGGAAACTGGCCAGCCCGGGGCCGTACGGAGGATTAACGGTCATACTGAATGCGATGGATGGGGTCTTTAATGATTTTGACTTGCTTTTGGTAAGAAATTATAATTTACCTCCCATTGATTTTTAATAAAAAATAACAGAATCTGGAAACTGTAAATTCTACAAATTGGCTATAAAGAACCATATTAAATTAAGTTTAACTTCATTACAACATTTACCTCATATATATTAGGATTTGTGAATTATCCTAATTTAACATTTTTAATTCTAATCAGTTTTTATATACGAAATACGACATTATCTCTTGAGTCAGATACAGCACAGTTTAAGAACAATTAAGGTTTTGGAATATACTGAATATACGACAAAAGTAAAAAACGAATTTGTCCTTATTAAACAAAAATGTATTTTCTGCGAATGAATAACATCAACAAATATATTTGTTTTCGATCACCAGGATACACAATCTTTTATTTTGTGAAAGAGAGCATTTAATTGAACGATTAAATATTATAAATCTAAAACGACAAGTGGACCGAAAATATCTCCAGATATGTGTTAATCAACACAAATAGCCAAAATATAATATTCACAGACTGCAGACAAACTTAGATACATGCATGACTACCGATGTAGCAAGGCAACGCGATTAAGCATATGCATTGGAGATGACTATACAGAGACCAACATTTTCGAGGAATACTGTCTTACACGAATCCTCCGCGGTGCACCTTGGCACTTAACTTGAACACCTTCAGGAAAATGTAATGTCTTTAACAGTGAGTATTGTATTTGACTTCAAACAAAGAAATTAGATATAGCAACTGAGAATTCAGTTCTCATTGTGTGTTAATTTGGTCATATTTTTCAACTTTTATTAATATTTAATTGGATTAATAAGATTTTTTGGAAATAGTTATAATTTAAAATATAATTCGTAAATAAATGTAGATTTTATACATCATTCTATGTCTAATTTTATTTATCTATGGTATGTATGTAACAGCATATGAATAAAAAATTGCAACTCTTTAAAATTATAGTTTAATTTTAAAATAATTTTCATTCGGTACTGTCATTTAATTCTCAATATATAAGAACTGCAAAAAGCTAAATTAGTCATATGGGGAGTGGCATTTGAATGCTTTAAAAAGGCAATTATAAAAATATATTATTCTGAAAGGTTTCTCAAATGGCATCACTATACATTTAACTGTACGACGATGGATAGACCCATTTTTAGAAACATGGGGCATTAACAATCGAATGGAAGACAGTGGTCGTCTATAGTGACTGCCTTTGGGGATACCTATACCATGCACTGAATAAGATGAAAGAACAGAACCATGTTGACACAACAGTGAACAGTTGTATCAATTAGGAAGCTTACAAGAAAAAGAAAAGTCAGCCAATAGAGAATTGTATGACTGTCTCAGAAGAATAAGTATACCAGAATATGTATTTTTGATCGTTTTTTGCATCACCCTTTATATTGAAATAAGTGTTTTATGAAGTATTTCGGAGTGGCATCATTTTTTGTAATTATTTTTAACTAGAAATTATAAGAGAATTTTTATGATGCATGAATTACACAAATGAATAATTTTTAATTAAAATTTTTTATTTTTTTTTGAAATATACTTTGTGGGAGGAACGATAAGCTGTCTAAGTAGTCATCTTTGTAATAACTTCATATAAAATTAATTAAATATTTCTTTGATTTTAAAGAAATTGGGATGTTTGATGAAAAGAGAAAAAAAACTAAAATGAATGCATTTCAAAGTATTGCTTCTGTATATATTGTTTTAATTAATTATACAACTATATTAAAAATATTTTCATTGTCTACATTAAATTTTAATATTACAATAACATTAATATTATATTATGTACATATAACAAAAGTATGGAATTGTATGTGTGACCTCCACGAGCTAATGTCACGCTGCCAAACGAGCTGGAAATAATTGAGGCAGTCATTCTCTAAGTTTCTGAGAACATTTCATAAAATATTTTGCTTGGGAGGTTACCATGCCATGATCGTTGAATGTTTGAAAAGTAGATTCAAGCCTAAAGTCTCGGCTACCATGCCATGATCGATGAATGTTTGAAAAATACACTCAAATTGAAATTTTAGATTACCATGCTAGGCGCGCATACTTTTTTTCGCACTTTTAAAAATTCGTTTAAATTCATTTCTTTATTTTTTATACTTGAATGTTCAAACGTTACATTGTTTCGATTTCAATAAAATAAAGTGCAATAATCATGTAAGTAAATTCGCCATCCAGTTTGATTAAAAGTGACATTAATTAGTGCATATTTTTAAAAACAATTTTTTCCAATTTACCTGTACCTACCCTATCTATATTTTATATGTAATAATAGAAATGTGTATCTGGCATTCGACCTTGTGTTTTAGTATGTCTTTGCTAGCTTTTCATTTAATGGCTAAAGTTTAAGGAGATTATGAAGGACTAAGGAGACAGAAAAAATATATTCTGTACTTTTGCGCCCCATTGTTTTCCCAAGACCCCCCCCCCCCCCATTGAAAATTCCTGGGTGCGCGCCTGCATGCCATAATCGTTGAATGTATAATGAAAAGTAAAGTAGATTCAAACCTAAATTTTCTCGTGGATTCTAATCCGGAGAATTGGTTGTTGGCTGATTTCGAAAAAGTCAATGTTGTAATCTCAAAGCAGAGCTTTATAAAATGTTACTCATGATGGTATTGATATGTAATAAAAACGTTTCCTTTATTATTCCTTGCATACACCCTACGAGTTCTAGCTCTGTCAAATCGCTTTGTATAGAAAAATTTAATTACTTTTTTAATTGTAGACTGCACTCTTAAAGTATAATTATAGAGGCAGAAAATTATAAAAATTAAATAGTTCTTATTTTCTTTTTAGATGAATCCAGTTCCAGGTTATGAAATCACAATTAATCCTCCAGGCACAAGACCCTCGTTAAGTAGCGGACGAATACTTGCTACAGTTGGGATTTCCATGGATATTGGTCTAGACATGAAAATTATGGAATCCTTGAGTACCCCGAGAAAACAATGTTTAAGTGACGTCATAAATATATCTTTGGCCGTGGATTTTACAGATAATCCACCAGAAGTTCAAAATTTCCTTTATAAAAATTCGGATTGTCGTGTAAATAAAATGCAATTAGAACTTAAAAACAAATGTGGATGTCTAGATGCTGAATCTGTAGTCGAGTTTGAACCAATCAATAGGACACCATTCTGTCATGAAATTCCTGAATTATTGCTGCGCAAAGATAAATGGTTCAATTTGTCTGAAACCGCGGATTTAATGATTAAATATGGAGTCCTAGACAAGATCCGATGCCACACGATGGTAGTTGAGGTATTTAAACAGGACGAAACCGATGAAAATGAATGCAGAATTCCCTGCAGAAGTCTTTCATACGATCGACAGGTACACGTTTCACATTTCTCTATCGATCGAAACAAATATGAACGGAATTTCATCAAAGCCATTCAAAGGAATTTAAAGCTCGCAATAGATTTAAATTTGACTTTTAACAAAAATATCAAAAAGTACGCATATTCCCCTTTAAATCTGTCCAGTGAAATGTCTTTCGTCTCTCTTAATATCTATGCTAACGAATTATCAGTTGTCAAACAAAAAGAAACACTCGTGTTCCCCATAGAAGAATTGATTGCCTCAACCGGGGGCATTCTGGGATTGTGGACTGGTTTTAGCATAATTACGCTTTTCGAATTTGCAGATTTTTTTGCGCTCTCCTCCATTGTTTTGTTTAAAATCAAATTTTATAATAAAGTCACACATTTAGAAAATTGTTGAAAGGCCGCAGGCGTCCTTATATGTAGTATAAACGACAGGATGTAGTGAAAATATACATATCAAGTTTATTTATATTGGTATGTACCAGATTCAAATAAAATGATGTAGTAAACTAATTTTTCCTGCTTTAAAAAATTTCATTTTCGAATTGTATATATTATTTACAATATATATGTTTCATATGTTTTATTTTAATTTTGCATATATAAATATATATCTAAAAGAAAGAAATTTTTAAAAACTTTTTGTATTTCATCGTATTTCTATTGAAAATTTTGCGAAAATCAGTATATCTAAATTAATTTTTTATTTCACTTTGAACAGGGGGTCGGGGGTACGAACGACCCCCTAACATAGTCACTGAATATCGAATAAATATGTAGTCAATTAGAAGTTTTAGAATAACTTCCAATGGTTCAATAAGTATAATGTACGTATAACCTATATATTTACTAATTCATTATTTAACTGTCTGAAACTATTATTATTCAGACACTATAGATATTTTTCAGAAAAATTAAAAAATCGACCCCTTTTCAAAAAAATGCTGTCTACGTAACAGTTCAATTATATCTTTCATTACTATCGAATGATACGCAGTCCAACTCCTGTGCAAGATGCAAAATTTAAAACTACGAAAATGGGTTATCTGAAGTCAAGATTATTTGATAATATTATTAAAGGCAAAATTATGAATAAATTATTAACTAATGAAATAAATAAAAAATGTTTATCGTAACTCATAATGCTAATGTTATAATGTTAACTCATAATATTAATGCAACTCATAAAATTAAACATTATTAACATATTTCTACTTGTTGATTTTAAAATATTAAATTTTATAAACTATATAATTATTTATCAAATACGTGCAGAAAACACTTATTAGCCTAAATTTTAATTTTACCGAATTGATCAAATTAAATGACATTTTGCATATATTATAGAATACTGATGAATGAATTTGTAATTTAATTTTAAATACATTGTAATTTAATAATTGTTAGGTAAAAATATGTAACAAACAGCAAAGATTTTTAAAAACTTGGTGTAACAAACTAGACAATAAATTCTTCAAGATGTGAGATTTATTGATAGATCAATACGAATTATATATAAATATACTATTGTGTACATATTTTATATTAGAAATATATGCTATATCGTTAGAACACATATTAGTACATCCATACTGTAAAAAAACAATATATACATAATCTTAAAATTATCTATTGGCCTTTTTGGAACAATAACAAAAGCCAAATATAAGTTAGCTACATCTAAACTTAGAATTATCCTCAACCGTCTCTTTATTTTGACAGATAAAATTCTTCCATGCATGTAAGTTGATCACGGTTGCTAAACCATTTAAAATTTCAATATGTTTTAATATTTACAATCCTCCTGACGAATCACTTCGATAAAAATAATCAATTAATAAAACCTCTTTAAAATTTACAAACACACGATTTTTCTAATTACAATAAAACCAAATAACAATTTCGTAAGAAAATAAAGAAAAAATATGTACACAAAAGTTTCCATGGTGTTCGAAACACAACTACAGCTGTTGTTTCTTAGAGTGCAAATAAACTTTTATAAATCCATGACAACGTCTCTGAATGGAATGTTCATCATCGCTGTCGTATTCATCGCTCGCTTCTCTGTCTGGAGGTAGCAGGTCCGTCGAGGACGCTGGCATGGAGGCTGGATCGACGCAACCCTGGGGGGTCCAAGCCATCAAATAGCCGTCAAAGCTCGAGGTCATTAGCAACGGTTGCCAGGGATGCCAGGAGACGTCTCGAATGGTGTCTCCGTGGCCGGAGTATCCGCCCCCCACGAGAGAACCAGTGAGGAGGTCCCACAGGAACCAACTACCACAAGCACTGCCGCTGTAGACGTAGCGCTGGCCAGTAGAGTGTGCCGGAGAGAAGCGAGCCCGGATCAGAGTGTGCTGCACCCGGTGACCTCTCAGAGTCATCAAGGAAGCGTCCGTGGGGGTGTCCATCGACTTCAAATCTGAGGATCAGTAGATTAGTAGTATGGAGATAGTTGTTCTGGAGCATTTTAACTGGGTCATATTTTCTACCTTTGAATAACACCTAAATTTAAATTTTACACAAAAAACGAATTAGAAATAAAAAAATATGTATATAACTGATTAAGACAAAAACGAAAACTTGGAGGTATTTTCTCATTTATGAAATAATCATTACAACCAACTCCGTTTATTGCTAGTGGAACGCCACATTACGATGTATATAAAGTTACCTAACAATCCCGCAAGTTACTCTTTAGTTACTGAAAGCATTACGATATAAAACTCTCGGTATTCTGTCTACACAAATCAATATTTAGTTAACATTCCTTGTTCCGATTGTTTGCAAATTCTTTTATTTCGATACACAAAATATTGTCTTCAAGTTAATATTATTCAACGTTTTTATTCAAATTTAATTTACTTATAAAATCAATCACTGGACTTACATCGCTTTGGAATTTGATGCCAGCGATAATCCCAGCTCATGCGGTGTGGGGTGGTCTGAAAACGAAGAATCAGTCATAATTATAGTGGGACAAACGAGAATAATATTCCAAAGCAGAAATAATTGAAGAAGAGCGAATATTTTTAGACACGAAAATATTTATAAACTGCTATTTATTATAAATGTTGAGAAAGTTGAATGAAAATGATAATCCGGTAAAGATTAGTGATATGACATCGCATTTTTTCTATTATTATATTTTAAGAAAATGGTAAAGACAATAAAGATGGTAAATCACACTAAAGACACCATCAGCTCACATGAAATTCGTCCGACTTGGAAAATCTGCGAAAGTCCCACAACTTGATTCTTTGATCCTTAGAATTCGACACAAAGTATCGAAAGTCTCCCTAAATGCTCCCAAAAATAATTGTAATTAAATAACGAATTGATATATAAAATAATTAAAATAAAGATCCTCGGTTTAGCAATGATTACCTTGGAGTCAATGTGAACAATGCCATCCTGATGACCCGCAAATGTTCCTATCGCACCTTGAGAGAGATCTCGACTGTCCCAAACCTGGACAGACCACAGAATAATCATGATGGTGATGAAACGTATTAAAGTTGCATTGTGCGAATCTTTACAGGCAAATATTTATTTAGTTTGATCCTAAAGGTTATTATTCAACCGACACATCCTATGTAATTCCATTTGGTTAAAAATGTTATTATGACAATTTCGTTTAATTCATAATTTTCTCATGCAAAATTCAATATTTAAAGTAGTAAAAAGTTATAATGTCTACAATATAGAAATAGAACGAATGTTCCAATTAATATCATGTCATAAGGATACTTGTAGGAATTCCTGACACGGAAGCACTAAGAATTTTGTTGATGTTTGTCATTGATTTTAAATGTTTATAAAACTAATGACAATAAATATCATTACGGAAAATTTTCCAACAGATTTATTAATAAAAATCACCTAAATTTTTCGTTTTATTAAAATAGCTAGCCAATAGTATCCACAAGAAAAATATTAGTCACCTTAATCAAACAATCGTCGGCTCCTGTAAGGAAAACATTTCCGGATTGGTCCATAATTGAGATCGTGTTGATGTCTTCTTCTGAGTGACCTTGTGAGATCTTAATAAACAAATAGAAAAGAGTAGAAAAAAAGTTGTTCACTATATTATACTAGATTTATTTTATCTTAAGAAATAAATGAAATAGAAACAGTAAGTATCTATGGGTTAATTACATTGCTACACTAAATTGGATAAATATATATGAAAGCAAAAATGTAATTCATCGAAAAATGGAAATAATTTAAAACTATAATAATTAAAGGTAAAATATTAAAAATAATTGTTGAATCTTCATTGGGGAACAACGCTATCATCAAAAAAAAGTTTGATTTTATGTTTCGTTATGTTAAGAGTTAAGATAGAATGTTACCTGGTCCACACGGCGTTGTGTTTCTAAATCATAAATGAGAACATCTCCGTAGTTCAATCTACAAAGGAATAAGCAACAGTATACAATCCATTTTCTACGCATCTATAAACCGTTCAGATACCCTTTGTTTTCTAAATGATAACAATAACCTTAATACGAGAATTTTAAAAGGTAAACTTTGTTTTTTTGTTTGTTCATTTACACATGAAATCGATATCCTTCATTTACACATGATAACGATAAACTTTCGAAATATAAATACATTATAGGCGTTATTGTATTCGCTTAACTACACTGCATGCTATTAAATTAATATTATAAATTTAATTTACAAACAAGCTTTATAGGATAAACACATTTTGTAGTTATCTGTTTTACTGATTTATGTAAATAAACATATTTTAAGTATCCTTAAAAATACTCTTATTTAGTCTACATAAAAGTAGTAGTGCAATTTATTTAATATATTGCAAATAATATAAAAACCTTTTGAAGAAGTTAAGTAACAGTAAATTCATTGAAAGAATGATAGATATTGAAATAAATATTTAACTTTAAAAGTAAATATCAGAAACTATTTAACAATCAATATGTTCTGAACATTTTAATAGCTATAACATATTGTGTTGTTACATTTAAAAACAAATTGGCGTCATTAATGATGGGTATAATAAAAGGGATCACTCACCCACAGAAAACACGTCGATTATCTCCTGCAAACTGGAGTGAAAACACTCCAACCCTTGAGTCATTATTGAGCTTGACACCTCTGTGAATCCAGCTATCGTCTTCACTGCGGGACAGGTCAACTAGGTATACTGAAATAGAATTTAGCACAAGTTATGAATCATAAGTTATAGTGCAACGAACATCACCAAACTATAAACAACTACTCCAAATCAATTAAGAATGAATCAACTTTTGCTTACACATATTGGACCAGCTGGAGTAAACGAGGCGTTGTCCGTCAGAGCTATTAAAAATGGTGATACTAATTGGTGAATGTTTATTAGAGTGAACACTTTTTCATAAGATTTTTAATCAATTGAACAGTCTATTAGTTTTAGACAATCAAGTTATTATCCATTAATCTAGTTTGCCGGATAATCTGACATTATAGAAAATCACAAACCTAAGCGCAATATCCAAGATGCTCCAGCCAACATCCCGACAAGCGATTTTTTCCCCAAGACTAAATTCGTGTGTATCAAAAATTTTGATTATACGATCTGAAAAACGAGAGTTGTAAAATTTTATGAATTGTGGGTAACAAGAATTATTATTTAAAGTTGTGATTGTTAAGAAGTATTTAGGAGAATTTCACATATTTTTGAATGATTTTTAGTTCATTGTTTTATTATAATTATCTTAATTGTAATCTAATTGAAATTATTGAAATGACAAAAATAACAATGATTAGTCTCATCTTTATTAATAAATTGCTACTTGCATGATACAATAAAATGTTTAGATAAATTTCATTCTCATGAATTAGTGCACCCTACCTTGTGCTGAAGAAATAAATTTATCTCCAGATTTATCAAAGAAGCCATTGAAAACTTTAAATCGAAAATTATAGTACCACGTTTTCGTCTTTGGAATGAAACTATCAGTAAAAGAAAAGCACAAACATAAATTTGAAGCAAAACTTTGTGAGAGATTCAAAATAATTGTTGATAATAAAAATAATATAGTACTATTTTAGTCAATTTTAAATGAGAAATATGTTACATTAAGTTGGTCAAATTATAATGTGGCCACTGATTAAACAAGTGTTACCTCTTGTCTATGTTATTATTGGTTACCTCTTCACTGCATTACAACTCAAATTATTAATCATTGGGCCAGTAATTGCTCTGATTAGGATAATAGCATAGTAGAACTCCACCAGCTACATATGCATGTTGAATAGTGTGCTACGAAATCTCTGGAAAATAAGGTTTAACTTATCTACACGATATTCACTTTTCTGATAACAATTAACTGATCACTTGCAAATCATAATGACAATCTCGATCATTGATTTTCATTTTGGACTATTTCACTGATTTAAGAGATTTTTCCAGTTCCAGTGATGGTGACTCAAGGTACAGATTACCAAATGACTGGATGGAAACTGATTTTAGAAGAGATTCTCAACCCTTTTAAATGGAGTTTATGGTACATCCAGGATTGAATCCAGCAGGGTTGCCAACTTTACTCAAACATTTAGAATCCCGGATATATTCTATATTTTATTCCGGATTTTTTGTAAGAAATACACACCAATACAAGGAATAATTTATTTTAAAAACTATAAATTATTTTAAATATATATATTCAAAAATAAATTGAAGATTTGTATTCATGAAAAATTAATGATAAATTTATTCTAGAGTGGTTTAGTATTACAGCTGCAAAAATCAAAAATTTACAATAAATTTAATAATTCCAGGTTTGTATGCCATGGAACAAGTGAGTGACTTTGTGGATCTACTGTATACAAATGATCTAATGGACTTTAGTGTCAACTAAATACCAACACAAGGGCCCACAAGTATACAAGAGAAGATATGGATTTAAAAGAAGCTCCAAATTCTAGAGGAACAAAATAGACAGACACCAACTGAGGATAAAAATGGGAATTTCTATGTAAAATATTGATGACCTGGATTATCAAGAATACAAGTGTGTTGCATTACTCCAGTACTGCTGACGTCTTTGATACTCCATTATTCAGACATTCTGGTATGGCACATGATGGATATCATCGAATTCTCAAATTTATTAAATTTGTGGATTGTGATCATACTAACAGAACTGAAGAGTTGGCTAGATTAGACCATTTGTGCAAAAATTATTAGCGATATGCAAAGTAGTTTTTCAATGAGAGCAGGCTATGTTTCAGTTGACAAAGCTCTTGTGTTGAATCTCTTTTGGAAACAGTACATTAAAATCTTTGTGTCAGATATTGTTCTTCTACCATTAATGGGTCTATTTAAAATAAATATATAGTTAATAAGAAAAATATTTTTTTGGAGGCCCCTATATGTATATATAATGGGAATAGCAGTGAAGATAGGACAACTTTAACAAATATAAAGGTTACAATTAGATATATATGTTTAAATCACTAACCATCTTCCAATTTCAGCCTTTGTTGATCCTGAGTAAGATTGACCATAAATAGAATTCTACAAATCAAAATTAGATTTTTTAATCTTTTTCAAATAAAATATATCCCATTTCTTTAATACCTGCTGTAAAATATGTGGAATACTCTTCTGTTTTGGCATACATGATGCTTTTTTGACATGATAGAGAAATTCATTTAACTGCAACAAATCATTAAAAATTTTAAATAATTTACATTTATGTTCATTTAATTCAATGTAGGTTAGATTTTTGTTCAAATACCTTTTCTGCTTTCAAACCTGGATCCATATTTTCTTAAACAAAGATATATAAATAAATTATTAATATTAATGTGGGTAATATTATATGCCCCCAACCCCTTGGACAAATTATCTGCCTAATTGATTATACTTGTGGCTAATCTAATATATAAAATCGTCTATATGCAAAAAATAACAAAAGTTCTATTAGATCATAAAATGAGCTTACAATTAATTAGGCACCTAGCTAATTTACTTCTATTTACTGCCTATCTCAATAGCTATTAATATATACATAGGCTTCTCCATATATACTCTGTTAACAGATTATTTACTATAATCAACATTTGACATTATGCATTTATTAGTTGTATTATTTTCTTTATTATAGTGTTAACAGAACAGTCCTACATGCTATATATACAAAAACATTACAATTTACATAATGAATATTATTAAATAATCTGTCTATATCAAAGTTGGATTCTTTCAAAAATGAATTTATTTGTATGGTTTAAATGTATTTATCAATGTGCATATTATAAATGTATTGTTAATTATACATACTATGTAGTAGGTATAGGTATATGTAAATAGTTTATGTAGCTAAAAAGATTATTTCAAAAATGTAATATGATTTTGTATAATAATAATACAAAAAATATTTATTATTCCTATATTAAATATTTATTGTTCAATAAAATAACTTATATTACTCTCACACGTTTTTATATATTAAAAATTTAATATATTGTATATTTTGTACATAATTTATAAAAACATGTATTAATAGGATATTTATTAAGAAAATTTGAAATAATTGTTGCTTTTGGAGTCTCTACTATCAAAAATAATAATTGTATCAGTATTTTGTTTCATTTTAAAAAGGGCATCTAAATTTTTATAAACATATCCTTTTGCACCTACCTTATGCAATTATGGACAATTTGGTTTTTAACTTTCTATACCTGTATTTATAAGACAATAAATATTATATCATCCTTATTTATAAAATAACCCCCATTCAGCATTGTTACATATATTATTATATCTAGCTATTATATAGTAAATAACTGCAATACAGGCACATATCATAGTGTTTATGAGGTCCAGTTTATTTTATGTATTGCAGGTGTGTGTGCAGAAATTTAGCTTTGGGGGTTCCACATTTTTATGATAAATATGTAATATATATTTATTCATTATTTATCCATTTCAAATTCAAGTGGCTTTTTTTTCAAAATTTAAAGGGGCATTTTAAAATGATTAAATTATCATAATTAAATGTTTTTGATATAAATATTTAGATAATCTCATTTATATTAATAATTATTTAATTATTATAATAATTGTATGTAACAGAGTTCAGAAATATGTAATAAATGTTTCAGAGTTGTATGTTGTAATTTAAAACAGTCCTCAATCAATGCGCAGTGCTCAAAATTTCCTGTTTTTAAACCTAAAAAGCATTAAAAGGCATGTATATAAAATGACATAAAATCACAAAATAGACATGGGATATTATCCAATTATTCTCAAATTCAAGGGTTTTCAAGGGGGTGTGGGAACTCTGAATTTAACATTTATGCATAATCTTATACATAAATCTATATACATAATAAGTATACATATAATCAAGAGTTGGTGTATCACTATGATTCAGTTAATCACTAAAAATGTCTGTGAATGTCAGGGGTTTGCTCTGGCAAATGAGTCAATTGATGCATCCACATCAAGAGGTATGTCTTGATGCTTTCTACTACCTATAGGCTATAGGTATATAATATATCTTGCCATATATAGCACAAATCTAACTAAATGTTAAAGATGGTTTTTTCTAATATTGTAAACAATTATTATAAAAATCTGTTTTAACCTATAGTAATAGTATAAGTTCTGATTTTAAAGGCACATTTTTTTATTATAAAAATCTATTTTACCCTAGTGTAAGTTCCGATTTTCAAGGGGCGTTTTTTTAATTAGTTTGGGGGGAGTGTGGAACCCATGGAACCCCTCTCTCCCTGCACACGCCACTGTATTGGTAAGGGCAACAATGTATAGATTCAAACAAATCAATGCATTGCTGTCCATAAAATATAATGCATCCTATTCAAATTATATATACACACACATGTACCAATAATTATTTTTTGTTACTTAAATTAGTGGAATTGATAGGTATTATAGTGTTAGTATATAAAATATATAGTAGCTATGCACACACCGTGTTTATTATCCAATGATATATATATTTTATATAGTAATTTATATAATATAGTAGGCATAAATCTGAACATTGATGCCAGCAAAAATGTTTGTGTATAATCATTACTTGACAGTAACAATTTCTATAGTATATTTACATTATAGATAAATATTAGAAAGACAGACATACAGAATAATATAATAGAACCACAAAATAAAAATCTATATTTTTATAAAATATGTATAAAAGTGAGCAGGGGGTGGGTCCAAACCCAGTGGACCCCCTATCCTGGATCTGCACCTGAATATACTACAATGATGGGATAAAACTTGTGATAAAAAGAAGAAACTATTATAGGCCCCCTTCTATAAAAAATATAGTGCCCCTATGCATAGCTTTTATGATAAATATCTAAGACAAAGAAAAAAAAATATGAAATCGTTTTAAAAATGGAAGAGTCACATCCATGATACCACCTATATTATAAAATAGAATTATGAACTGTATTTGTCATGTACAGTGATATATGGTAAGATGAATCATAAAGTTTAAAATATGTAATCAATCATTCAATTATGGCACACATTATAAATCAAGCTTTAATCAATGATTGTAGTTCTAAATGTCTACTGTCTAGGATGCAAAGAATATATATTTACAACTTCGTCAGTATTGATGTGATGTTCATAATGAATATGAAGTAATGCCAATGATAGCAAAAGTTCCTGACCAATTAATGCTCGCATATAGGTATTTAAACGTTTCAAAACTGTTAAGATTATATTCACCTGAAGAAAAGTGCATATTTTTAACCAAAATATTTAAATTTCGCACATATTAGTGAAATTGATTTAGAGTTTATAATCACAGTTTAAAACACTAACAGCTGATAATCAAATTATAGTCAACAGACTTTAATTCAATAACTTATATTTTACAAATTTGTAAATTTGTAAAAAAATAATGAACATAGAGAGCTCATATAAAGAAAGATATAAATAAGTAGAGAGGTATAACGTTATGCTGAAGAAGGTGGGTGCGGGTGTTCGCTTCTACTTCACCCCGCGTAATCGGGGTGGGATCGTATATACGCCGTTGCGTTACATTACGATATGTTTTTTTAGAAAACTTAGTAGTTCATTAAGTTTGAAAAATCATAATACTTATTATAGTTTTTGATTAGCTGCAATAAAAATTTATAAATTAAACCTTATTTTAAAAATAGGCGGTTTAATGGTTAATCAGGTAAATTTAATTATATTTTTCTTCAGAGGGGGAGACGGCCTGGAAGTGACGGCACTCGTCTTAAAAATAATTAAGTGTTTACATTTGCGTTACTGTGCGTAACAGGAGGAGTAGCTTTGAAAAGTCTATTTTCTGATTAACAACCCCATATTTCTATTATATTGCAACCTTTCGTGAAAGTTAAAAACAATTTGAGTAAACTATATGTTACGGTTTTACATTGCACCATCTTTATAGATTGTGAGAAAATATTATAATGGGCAACATTTTGGTTTTAATATATTCAACATTGTAATTTTATCAAATTAATTAATCACAAAATATAGTTTGAAAATATGATATGGATTATTTGTTCGATTCAATCAATAAAATTAATGGTATTCCTAAAAATCAAACAGTTTCAACCAAAATGAATAATTTAAAATTACAAACTTGCAATTATGAGTTCGGTAAATACGAAATATATTTAGTTTTACATAAAAAAGATTGCGATGGTTAATACTAATTATGGAAATATTTTCACTTTACAAATTATTTTTTTAATGTGATTAATTGAAAATAGAAAAATTATAATATACACATTTACTGCCATTAGTAGTTTATAACGTGTTTTACGATTTTATCCATTTCGATCAGTCCATATTAATGTTATTGAAATATTATTTCAATGACTGAACGAACATCGCAAATTACTAACAATTTTTTGATAATGTCCCCAAACTCATACTGTACAATTAGAAGAACAGGGAAATAGATTTATCAATAAATTTTACTTTCATTTAAAGATATATTAACAGTACTGAATAATATGAACAGATAATTGTTAGCTCCAGGATGGTTCATTCCAGTGTGAATATTGTCCTGTAGAAGATTGATTAAACGTCGAAGAATCCGTTTGAGATGTTGAAGTGGGATTGAATTGATTCATACCCGGCCTATATGGAACAGGTGGTGGTGGTTGAGAATACCTCATAAATGAATTTTCACTCCACATGTTGGTTTGAGGAGATGGGCCATGAAATGGTCGTATACCAGGCTGATTGTTATAATTGACCGGCGAAGGTGGAGGCATGGAGCCTCTAGGCGGACGGGCGTGATAAAATGAATTTGGAGACGGCTGGAACATAGGCGGTGCATTCGAATGTGACATCATTGGACTTATAGGAGGAGGAGGAGGCGGACCAGAATGATAGATAGGTGGTCCTTGAGGCGAAACCATCGGATTTGAGAACCCCGGAGACGGCATGAATTGAGTCATCGGAAGAATGTGTGAAGCGTTTGAGACATTGACCTGAAGCGGTTGTCTCATTAAGGGGGGTTGCGGTGAAGCCATGGGACTTGGATAAGATGCTGGTTGCCCAAATGCTGGACAGGGTCTTTGCCAATTGTTGTTAATAGGCGGCGGTTTGGTCAGGTCAATCTGAATTGGATCTATGACTGTATTCTGAGGAGCCGAGGCGAACCAATTCCCTAAAGGTCAGAAAATAAGTTCGAAAAGTGAAATAAACAATTAATTAATTTCGAAACAATGAACGAAAAAGTATCAACATTTTAGAAAGTTAATAGCAAAATGTATATTTTTACCGCCTCGATAAAATCGTATGTAATAAAAAATGTATTTGAAATTGATTGTTATATTGTGTTATACGAACCGATCATACATTATAATAAAGAAATAAGTTTTAGTAATATATGTATGAATTATGATTTTATTCGTAATTCATTCGACAATCCAAATTCTTTTTTACCTGGAAATGATTCTCTTCTTTCTGAATTGGAACTGTTTTTAACAGGTGGCGGTCTATGACTGTTCTGTTTTCCTGTTTAACAAAAATGAAGAATAGTGAACCGTTTAAAATACATGAAACATATTTTTACTTGAACATGAAAATGGAGAATAAACAAAAATGTAGAAAGAAATAACACATTTACAAACAATAGATCATAATTGTAATATTACATTTTAAATTAACGATTACAGTTGGAGAATAACCTAGATTAATCATAATATATCTCCTTATAGTATAATCGAATATATTTCTTTAGGTACGTTTTAAGATTTTATAGTGTCTAAATTGAAAAAAATACGTACAACAAATTACCTCTTTAAAGTTTAATTACAAGAATAAAAATAATGTTTCAATATCTTAGTATATGCAATATTACTTACTATCAGCATATGTACGCTTTCGCTGGATTTGACAGTCGGATCTAAAATTATAAAATAGTAAAATAAAAACATCCTGAAAACTTAAATTAAAGTTGGCAATTGTTAATGAAGTAAATAAATAAATATAAAAGTATGTAAAGCGATAAAAATGCTTAGGTTTTTAAGTTTTAATTTTTAAATAAGGTTTTTTAAACAGAAATTACCGAATTTTTACTATCAGAAATACAAAATAAAATAGTCTCCATGTAATTTCGTGTATGCTGTTGGTTATAGTATTATGTTATTGGATTAACAGACTGTCTTTGATAATGAGATCTGTTCTCAGTTGGTTTAAACACCCATTTATCTTCACATAGTGAGTCTCGTCAATCAAAAATGAACTAATTGAAAAAATCTAAACATTAAAAAAAATATCATTAAGAAATCTATTATTAATCCAACAACATAATCCTAAAATAAACCACACACATAAATCCAAAGTGGCATACTGATTTTAATTAATTTTGTTTTTCTGTTTCTACTAAATTATATTTTGTTTCTACTATATTTTAACATAAGTTTTGTCGCTTTCTATAATTTTAGATTTTTCTATTTCATTATTGTGACACATACAATGATATATAGACAGTATTCTAAATAAATGAAAATATATGCAGTAAATCTTTCTACGCACGGGGTATTATTCTCCTCTGGTTGTGCAGTTGTCTTCTTACGAGACTTTCCTTTAGCACGACGCTCATCTTCATCATCAGAGAAATCTAAGAACTGCATAAAGATCAGAAATAATCATTAGTTACTTAATCTGACAAAACTTTTTAATTACTACAGTATTTGTATATCTATTTCATAACATGGGAATTTAAATTTAGATATAAGATGTCTATTTCAAATAGGTGTAGATTCTGTATATCTAAGACATATCTTGGCTATGAAATAGAAATCAAAGCTACTTTATTGATTGCGCAAAATCTCTATTTAATAGCCATCTCAATTTGAATTACCGTATTATGAAGTAAAAATTAGTTTTCTGAAATATGAAATCAAATAGATGTACAAATATTGTAAATACTATAATCGAGGTATTAAATTAATGTTAAAAATTATTATTTTCACTATTTTATTTAAGAATGACGTCTTTGAAATAAACCTATCATTACCTTGACCGGTGGCTCGTTATTGTCCTTCCAGGAAGCATCAGAACCTTTACCAACGACCATCTGATCTGCCAACACAAATTTGGAAAAGGACTCTTCCTGTGGTGCATAGTACACACTTGTGCCAGAAGTAATATTTCGTGACTTCACGTCATCACTACTATTGAAGCGTACAGAGTAGTATGGTGCCTTCACCCTTCCGAGAGTCTCAAATACCTGTCGTAGAAGGGTGGATAAAAAATGAAGACAATGTAATAATGTCATTTCAAGGACGTATTCGTAAGATGTAAAACTAGTCCGACTCATGAATTGGTATTTTTCTAAATATAGGTCATATCGGAAAAACCGCCATTATCTCAATAATAATGAAATTAAATTTCTATACTAATTTCTATATTTGAATTTTAAATGTAGTCATGGATATTTCAGTTCAGTTTGTTATTTCTATATTTATAGCAAGTTATTTCATTTTAAGTGGGCAAATTATGGAGTAATGCATAGAAATAACACATTTTTTACTTTTGCCTTAAACGACGATTTTTGCCGGTAGGCCTACGACCTATATTTAATTAAAATAAGACAGTGCATCTTAATTGAATTATTATGTTGATATTTTCCCCATTCCTATGTCTCATTAACATAGTATACATTTGCTACTCTATTATTAAGAATACTTAAGTTTAAGACTATTCCAATACAAAGGGCTAAACTATTTACCAGAATAAATTGAGATGACTTTTCTCAATTTTGAAGACTATAATAAAGTATAAATCAAACCAAAATAAAAATAAACACTGTAAAAATTTAACCAAAATAACTACGAAAAAGCAAAATAATTAAATATAATACAAGACGTACTTAGTTTCTGCTCAAGAACTTTATCAGTGTAAAAAGATGACAATTTAAAAAACATCTAATATAAAAAAATAATAATTTTCTTATACTATATGGCGAAAGCCAAGCAATTGTTTTTCTGATTAATATAGTTTAGTGGTTAATTAGAATCACCGTTTTTATTTTATTATTATTATATTCAATATACCTCCCTGACACACTCCGCCATATTATTATATGATTAAACAATGAAATATACAAATTTTATCAACAATTAAAACTACATTCACGAAGTATTGAAGTCATCTAAAATGATGTTAAAAATGTAAAATTGCACAATTGATAAATGTAGAAAAACGTTAAAATCTAAAATAGTTAATTAGTCAGTTTTGTAAAAGCTTTTCATGATTTCTGCAAGTTTATTCGTTTTAAATGAGTTTCCAGACGGTTCGATAACTTGTTTTAGAAAAAAATAAAAACTAATATAGGTAGACTACTATTTTTTTCTATTTCTAATTGACAAAAAATATTTATTAGATCATATAAAATATGCACAAAATGTTTATACTACACATATAAATATTTATATATTATTAAATAAAATGAACTATGTATACAAAAATAATGCTAGATGTCCCTAAAAATTGAAGTAGTTGGTTCGTTTAATTTATGTAAAATACATATTATAAATATACTATGTATATAATATAAGTTTAACTTTTAAATTACTGGATAGAATAGAAGTTTGTTTTTATCACTCATTGAGCTTTCTGTTGCAATATATAAGGCATAGAATCAGTGTTAAAAAATTCCAAATTTTTATTTGTTGCGGTAGCCTATTCATTACACATATAGGGAAATTTAATCTATAAAGCGTGGGAAAATTTGTACATACATTTAATAGATGATGGTCTGTGTAATATAACACAAGTATTATATATTTAAGTCAAAATTTTAATTAAATGTTCTATATACGATATAGACGAATTCTACTATAATATAAAATGTATTAAATCTACTGACCTGTCCAAAAACTGTGCGATCTTTAAAGAACAGCAGAGAATCTTCATCGAGAGCCCGCACCCCCTCCAATGATTGAACGAGAACTGAAAACGAGTAGAACGTTTTCGGTCATTAATCTCAAATTAAAAATACCCTATTCTTGGCGAAATAATTAACCAAATAATTAATAATAAAATTTCTTTTAAGTGTTTCCTTTACTATGTATAAATTAAAACGTTTTACAAAATAAACTGATTTATAAAGAGTATTTTTCATTTTTTTACATTAAAGCGACCTTTAAAGTGAAAATATTTATTAAAAAATGCACAAAATACTGTGCCTACCTAATTTATCAACAATCGTTGACACATCCCCTAACAGTTTTAGGTCAACCTTTTCATCAGCACTGATCGACAGATACTCGACTGGTGGAAGATCCTAAAATGTAAATAGACAATATTCAATAATACCGATTTTAGACAAAAAGAAAACTAGAATTTCCACCTACATCAATTGTGAATTCTCCTTTTGTTCGAGGTGGTTGCTTACTGACTTTGTCGTCTTCATCAGCATCACTTACAATGTCATCATGACATCCAGTTGGAGGTAACTGGGATACATTGTTTTCGTTATCTGATTCATTCGAAGATGAGGATGAGGCTTGACGTGTTCTCCAGATAAGATTACCATCCCCTGAGTCATCTACCAAGTTAATAACTTCATCTATTGATCCTACATTTTTTGATATATCTGACGTCATTGGAGTGGAATTATTATTGGATGGAATTAAAGTAGGTTGAACAAGGGTTTTGACTGATTCCAGTGGATTTTGAAATTGTGTTAGGGACTTTTCATTGGCCAATTCTTCTGAGCCATGTTGATATTTATCCATTTCTATTGAATGAATACCTTCATCTACAGTTTCGGTAGATTCCATTGTGGTTTGAGACTGTGTTAGGGACTTTTCATTGGCCAAATCTTCAGAGGAATGAAGATTTTTATTCATTTCTATTGAATGATAACTTTCATCTACAGTAATCACTTCATGTTTTGTGCTTCCATTTGAAGAAATTTCTGGATTTGAATTTACTGGGCAATCCTTTGAAACTTGATCTGATTCAACCATTGTTAACATAAATTAGCTTATGTTGAGATCAATATCATCTGAAATAAGTGTAAAAAAAGTTATAGAAATTATAGAAATAGTTTGTTAATATGAGATAAATATTGAGATAAAATTAAATATGCTCTGTAAACATGTAAAATTACTTGAACATTATATTCTAAAACAAATTTGGAAACATTCCATATCATATAACTTTGTAAAAAACTTTTCTAGATGGATTATATTTAAGGGAAAATATCATATTTTAATTGTGTCTCTCCTCTGACACACTGTGTCATGATCAAATGGAAGAGTATCTATTCAATCTTTTAATTGGATGGAAAAAAAACTAAAATATACTGGACAAATGGGTTGCAATAAAGTGCATAATAAATACTTTTAAAAAGTAGAATATGTTGACCAAAAATGGAGAATTCTGCTATTATAATTTTGTTGTCTTGACAAATATATTTGAGGTCTTTTAAATGCATATAATAATTTTGATATATTATAGTTTAAACAACTCTAAAATATCGAATGAAAAATCTTGACTTATGGAAGAAAATTTGAAGACTAAATTAATAAAAGTATAAAAAATTGTATCAAACTTATATTATAGGTTTAAGACTAGTGTTCTGAACATTACTTGTCTAAAAAGATGCATTACAAAGATCTAAATAAAACTTGTTGAATATTTTAAATTTTTATTCCAAAATACTTAACTTTCAAAAAATCTGAAATAGCATTCCACAAAACATTTAAAAGTAACTTTTAATATACATATAATATATGTGAAATTTCTATACATAGCCATATATTTCAACACAAAAAAGACAAAATATGTAAATGATTGTGTTGCAAAAAGCAGATATTGACACAAGATTTAAATAAAGAAAAACATTTATGTTTGGCTTTTATTACAATCTGAATTAACATAATAAATAATGAACCCTTAAATTATAGATGATTTAGTCTGAGCAGCTGCACAATAAAATCTATATAGTGCAGATTTTATTAATGGTATTTATTCTTGCCTGGTCTATGAATAAAATCCAATGTCAATAATATGTCATTGAATGTCATCTATGTCCTTTCATAAAAAAAAATAGTTAAAATCCTCACTATAGAATCCTCAGCTTATGATGGCTGATTAAGAATAACTTTTGGATCCATACATTTGGAGTTATCTATGACATGATAATGCATTGGAATTTTGGAAGAAAGATTTGTAAATATAATTTTTTTAGGAGGAAGTAAATGTTCTTTATCATCAATTTCCAAATTTATGAATTGTGAAGATGTAAAATGATCAATTACTTCTAATTGTACAATTTTTTTGAGGATTCCTTAGAAAAAAATACACATCCCTTGACACAAAAGTGGAATATCAGGTTGATCTATTTAAAAGTTTTTAATGTAATAAGTGCAGATATCCCTCAGAAATTGAAACAATAAAATGCAAATAAGTTAAGGTACAAAGGTTTATGAAACATGTTTGAGGAAAAATAAAAGATGCTCTTTTCTAATAGTTGTGAAGTAATTTCTATGTTTCAACAAAATTTTTAAAATCAGATAAAATAACAATTAATCTTTAGAGAACTGGCAGATCTTTTAACTATCTATGGCCACAGTATTTAAGAGGGAAAACATGATTACCTGTAGTGGTAATATAATTTTCCTGTTTATCAGGAATAAACAATTTGAAGGAGTGTTTCATTGTTTACTCATGTTTCTGATGTCTAACCATCAAAACAAAGGAACCTATCTTAACAAGCATCTTTTAAATTCAAAAAATTAATGTAATACTTATCTATTACTGATAGCACAATATGAATTTTCAAAACTATGCCAAGTACTATAGGGCAATTTTAGTAAGATTTTGATGTTAGACATGAGTTTCTGATTTCAAGTGCAGATTATCAAGCACACGTTCAGATTTTTAGAAAAAAAGTTCAATATAGATGAATATTTGATATAGGCAAATTTCACTTTTTTAATGAGAAAAATCAATTGTTCATGCAGAAATATGTAGTAAGGATTTAACTAGGATTTATCCAGTTGATCATTGTCAGCATAGTTAAGTGTACTAGCAAATTGTATTGCCTTCTCCAAGAGTAATTCACCTGACACTGGTATCTTCTTATCACAGGCCAAACAAAAGAAATCAGCAATAGTCCATTGATTTCCTTGAAATTGTGCACTTTAATTCTTTTAGTATTGGTCTTTTGAATTTCTCTTTCATATTGCTACATTAAGTCATCTGCCCTTTTTCAATAAGCTATAGGAGCTTAGTGAGTGGTACATTCTCCTGTTTAAAAATGTCTGTTTTTGATACATCTTTTTGAGAGTATGTTTTGTTTGTTTTGACATGTTGTTGATAAATAAGCTTTACAATAATGAATGTCATACAAGGACTGGTACTTATTTCCTCTTTATAATTTCTTACATTAATATTCTTATCATAATTATTCACTTGTCTGTGCTTGATTGATACAAAACTTTGATATAGATGAATAATCAGCTGGCAAATTTGATATAGGCAAACTCAAATAACATATGATAGGGAAATTTTTTTAGACATTTGAAAAACCTTGATATAGATGAATGTTTTATATAAGAAAATTTGATATAGGCAAATCCTACTGTATATATAGAATATAGGGCACTCTACAGACAAATTTTTTTTTATGGTGGGCCCTTTAATATATAAAATAGGGTCCTCTACAAACAAATTTTTAATGGGTATTTGTATAAATAGAATAAGGCCTCCCAAGAACTAAATTTAACTTAGTCCTTTTATATAAGATTAAATAAAATCCATAATTCTAAAAATAATTTTTTTATGGGCCCTCTATAGACTAAATTTTATTATGGGCCTTTTATATAAGAATATAACAAATTTAAACACATTTAGTTAATTAAATATTATATAGCCTAGATATATACATTAAAAACAGAAGTATTATATACCAATAAAAATATTTTATTTATAATGTATTTTTATATATAAAATAGGTATAAATGTATAATATATATTGAAATTCTTCCATTTCTATTTTAATCTGTAAATATAAATAATAATAATATATCAGTAGATACCCCTTCTCTAAAGGTATATAATATTATAGAAGTTTTGAATAAATAAAAAAAAAATTTAATGACCAAAATTTCTTCCATTGAGGATGTCCTCCGTAAAGAGAACAATTCTCATGTATGATTGTTAAAATAGATTTTTATATACTGCTTATATATGCAAATCAATTTTTTAAATAGTATATAAAATGCACAGGTTTTTCCTTTTAATAAAATAATCTTTGGCACAGAAAACTGTTAGGAAATTTTTTTGACACCATCAAAAGAGTTCATTTAATTTGAAGTTCACACTAAATTTTAACTTTTTAAAAATCTTAATGTTCTGAAATCTACTTTTTTATCATTATATGCATAATTATTTTATCTATTTTAAACATTGATAGACTTGTCATGTTTAAAATATCAGTATTACTGAATAAATTATTCATTTTTAAACAGCTGAAATCCAAAGTTTTGCCATTTTTAATCAATTTATCCGACCTCCCCCCTCTTTCAAATTCCTGTTTACGTCCCTGGAAATTATAAAATGTTTAAGAAATATATTTTTAAAATTAAAATGAAGGTGTTTTGTTCTAAATAAATTTAGGACGAAATAATGTTTTTCTATTAAAACCAAACTTGTATTGTAGCATTTATAAGCGGTGAATTTTATCACAGAAAGTGTATTTAATTTTATTTTCGTTATTCATTTTGCATTGTAATTATTAAAATTAATACCAGTAATTAACTCACTCTAAAATAGCGTAAAGGGATAAATATATAAAATAAAAAAATCATGCAACAATAGATAATATATTCATAACAAATATGATTTTATCTTAATAAAAATTTTGAAATATAATATTAATTGCAATGTATTATTTTTACATATAAAAAAATATTTAATAGATAGCTTTATTGCTTCATAACATATTTTAATCCCTCCATTAGATATTTACTCAGAAAAACGTGTTAAAATAAATATTGGCGGTTACGTTTTCTGCTATATTTCAGATAATGTGAAACCGTCAAACAAATCTATAATATAGTTGACTTTCCAAATTATTATTTTTGGAAAAGTGTTAAAATAATATTAATAAGCCTGGGGTCGTTCATAAATAATATTACGGAAAAAATAATGTTTTCAAAATCTTATAATTCGTGCTGTCCTCAGAATAAAACTGGATATTAACATGCAATTAAATAATGACCAGATCGTTCCACTAATAGAAATTCGTAATACAAAGCAGCTATATTCTCAGCTAGTGGGTGAGTCTTGTTTTTGCTTGTTTTCATTATCGATTGGAGGATGTACTCAAAGTATTTGGCAATCATAAAGGGCAATTCACATTATCTGCCTGCACATACTTTCGAATAATGACTGCGCTCAGTTCCATATGGGAAAAAATTGATCATAAAGATCTTTTATTTTTAAGCCATTGGTTCGAATGACCGAAAAAATTATTTCTAAAAAACATATAATTAGTGTAACGTAAAGGCATTTTATCCCCCCCGGTAACAACATTCTAGAAAACACAACAATTAGTTTAATATTTTATAGCAACATATATAAAATTAACTCAATAAACTTTAATGACACATTTTAAAATTATTAAAAATAAATCCCAAAATGTTTGCTTAACGTAGTAAGGATGAAATTAGAGTTCCTTAAAATGAACAGAGGTTATGTAGATACCCGTAGCTACCAAAAAATCCCTTCACTGTTTAAAAAAATATTATTTAGTATAAATCTTGCTATGCTATAATCCACAAATAATTAAATATACTATATTGTATGTTTCTATATACATAATAAATTCCATTATCATAATATTATGAAAACACAGGGATGAGATTGTGGACTTGTGAAAATAGAAGGAACTAATAAAGGGCTTTTATTATAAAAGCTTTTATGATTAAGAGATTAAGGTCCCCCATCATTCCAAAAAAATGGAAATCATTTTATATATCAAATAATATATATACGTAATTATATACACTTACGTATATAAAATTCCATATTGTTTAAGCATGATAAAATTAGAAAAGCTTCCTATGTTGCCTATTTATTAATTAGAATAAAATAATTGTATTGAGTAGCGAATCGAAAAATTGATCAAACTTTTTATTTCTATATATTTGTGGTTAAGTCATAATTTGTAACATCTACAAAAACAAGGAAATTACTATACAATATTAGTGTTATAATTAATATTAAGCACTAGGTACACAACTAAATTTATGTAACAAGAAAAATACACGATTAATGTAACAGTAATTTCTGACATGATGTTTGTGCACTTATGCGTGTGAGCTGCAGAACTTATCTCCCGTAAGGACTTTTCTTGTCTTGAACCCTTTGTCAAAGAAATCGCTAGGGGTCATCACTTTTTCAACATTTTCCGCATAGTTGGCGTCGCCCTAAAAACATATTAGGGACAGAAATAATAATTAGAATCAATAGGTATTAGAATTTGTGATGACCGAAGCAAAATATCATATTAACAAATATCGAAATTTTTTAACAGTAGAAACTATAATTTACGAACTTTAATTTTTTGAACTTGAAAAAAGTTAATGGATTATTTTAAGTATGTATTTACATAATATTATACATATATATATAATATTTACGTACATACATAATTACATATAATTGTGAATGACATTGTACATATAACTATATATGTAATGACATACTGTGTCCATATATATGTATACTAATACATTATATAAACATTTCGTTTTACGAACTTATCTTAACCAGAGGGGTGAGTTAATCAGAGTTTTTACTTAAAAGTTGTAAAAAGATAAAAGTACCTATAATATTTTCATTTAAATCATATTTACTCAGTCGGTTACAAATAGCAAAAATTTCGAAAATTATTAAAGTTGTAGGTATACTAATAAATATTTGTGAAAAGTGAAATATATAATATGCGATAATATTTAGACATACAGGCAGCAGGGCTGGTTTTCTGTGCATCCGAATGTAAAGGGAACTATCATTAGCCCAATCCTGCAAAAAACAAATAATAAAGTATTTTAATTATAAGAAAAATAAATTAAGCAATATAAAGCACTTACATTAGGGTCATACTTCATATGGTAGACCGAAAACCACATGAAAAAGGAACCTGCAACCAGTTTTGGAATTACCCACCGAGCTGTAAAAGTGTGTTTTTCTCCCTAGAAAAAATATTACAAAATAGCTGTCAGAAGTCTATTGATAATGCATCTTTGATATGATAATATGATATTAAAATAATGTATACTAGGACATTTTAATTACTCATATCTAACATGCTTACTGATTTATTAACATTTGAAATTACAAAATTTAAAATATAAAAGTACAGTATAAAAAGTAACAGGGTTTGCACAAAATTAAGAAAAAAATTAAAGGATGCAATAAAAAATGTTAAAAAATAAATAAAAAAAGTAGAAAACCATGATTTTGTGATGATATAGGTTCTATATTACAATACAACATTAAAGAAGCAAGCACAAAATGTAATCTATAATGAAATTAAGTGATGTAAAAATTGCTGTATATATGTGTATATTGTTAAGTTAATGAAATATGGAATGCAAAATAGAATGAATGTTGAATAACAAAAAATTAAATTGTTCCATTAGACTAAATATCTAACTTAATCAGAACACTAACTAAAATTTGAAAATTAATAACATTATAAAGACTTTTCAAAGACATTTTACTATTTTTTGGATGCAAATGATCCCCTTACTATCTGAAGATTACTTGTAGGGAAAATATTATATAGTATTTGTAATTATAATACAAAATAGATTAAGCAAGATTAATAAAAGTCAAGGAATAAAAATAATATAATAACAAATTGTATTTAATAAAGGCTTGGGTTGTTGTAACTACAAAAGATAGTTAAATATTTTTTCTAAATTATTACTCCAGCTAAATGGTAATTTTGGCAATACTGGACTGGATTTTCCTATTCTTTATATGTATTTAATATTGGATAAACCTGAATCACCTAAACTGGACTTCAGACGAGTTTTTGAGTAAAATACTTTGTATATTATTACTATGCATTTTTCATTGTCTAAACTATACTCATTATATAAAATAATATATATCTGCAAAAATAAGTTGCTGATAATCAGTAGATAATATGTATCTAGATATTTGTATGTAGTTAAGTAAACATACATTGAAATAAAGCTAGTTCAGATTACATAACTAATGTACCTAAATAGATAATATACATATAATTATTATGCAGTGTTGCCAGCGATATGATCTCCAAAAAATCACAGGAGGTTAAAAAAATACCAATACAAGAAACAGCTTTTATTTTCAGTATAAAGTATTGAATGTAATAAAAATACATGTAAGTATATAATATAATATGAAATGCTATTGTTTTTACAGTCATTCAGAATAGTTCATTTCTTTGATATTCTAGGCAACCTTGAAAGTATACTCTTATCTCACTGAGCTTTGAAGCGGACCTTAACTTCAGCAGCACATTTAAGAGTGCACTCCAACAAGTCCTTCACAGCCACTTCTTTACTCGTTTTCAGAGAGGCCTTGTCTTGGATAAGATGCTGTACAGTTTTGGCAGACTCCTGTAGCTTCTTATTGGATTGCAAATGCACACAACTGACAGTTTATGATGGTCATAACCGCCCTGGACCTGAATACCTAGGTACATGATATAAAATTTACAAAATGCTGAAAAAATCGCAGCAATCTTCAAAAAATTTGCAAAATCGCAGCTACAACCAAAAAATCGCATTGCAACTTTAAATCACAGTGCTGGCAACACTAATATACCATTAAGAATAATTCTCTAACTAACCTACTGGACATTAAAAGCAGTTATGACAACTGGTTTGAGAGAAATGCAAACAAAACTTGCATACAGACAAAATGGGAGGAGAAAAAGTATATATATATATATTATAAGCAGACCTAAATAGTAAGCATGTACACAATAAGTGGGTCTCACTGTAGTAACTTATATAAAATTATTATTACAGTACAGTTTAGAAATAGTATAGTAATGCTTTTGGCATGTGAAAAAATGGTGAGTGACAATTTAGCTATTCTAACATAATCTGTGCATCTAGAAAAAATATCTATAGGTGTAAATAGTGTAAGTTTTAATATATATGCACATAAATGATAAATAAATTGTGTCATGTTTAAAATTATTTTCTATAAATGGTTGTATAAAAGTAATGTATATCTATCTACAGGGTGGGCCAGAAGTAACTACATTTAAAATAAAGGTATATATTCTGAAATAGCAAAATCTCTTTAAATAATTTTACATTAACAATATTCATAGTAGGTAATGA
>JAUZNC010005439.1:18040-35524 GCA_034780395.1 Vannuccia rotundouncinata | reverse complement strand
ACTCATACAAATTAAATCAATCAGAGAGGTATGTTTAATAATAATTTTTTATATAAAAATCATAGGTTGGTACAATATGTGGGGTCAGTGTGGATTATTTTAAAAAATTGTTTTACATGCACTATTTAAATTTTAAGTTTAACTTTTAATGTAACTTTGAATATTTAGCATAGACTCTTTAGCTATTTATCATTTTTTTGAATAATGTCTTAACATTTAATGCCAATCAATAAATATTTTTCCTTACTTAGGTTTCTAATTTAATCAGTTAAGTAATAATTTTTACATATGAGTAAAAGGAATCATTTAATATTTTTTTTACTTTTACTAATATAATGCATTTTATTATTATTATACTGAAATTTTCTTTATCTAGTATAAACAAGTAATTCAGGAAGTCAAATAATAATAATACAAGTTCAAATAAAATATTAATGAAAATACTCATTCAATAAATTTGCACTACCTTTAAAAAAACAATTTAAATTTGGATTTTCTAAAGTATTAAGAATAACGATTTTTTTCCACACGACCACACAAAACGATAGAAATTTCACAACAATATATACAATTTAACATTTTGCTGAATTGTCTTTTTCTACTGTAAGGTAGTTACTTATTAAAGAACAATGATGACCAATTAAAAATTGTGTTAAATTAAAAACTCAATAATTATAATTTTAACATGTTCTCTCAATTTTCTCTCCATAGATGCTAACAATTGATCATTACTTCAGAAAAGCATCACCCCCTAAATGAAATCACTGTCATGATAATAGACAAAATGGACTTTTCAACCACCACAACACCAACAACAACGGTTGCAATCAAACCACCACCACCACCACCAGCCAGCAACAAATCCCCAGTTGTGCTTGAAGAAACCTTAACACCAGAGCAAAAGATGAAACTTCTTCGTGAGGAAGTCCTCAGCACACATGTTGACCTCAACTCTCTCAAGAAGTATAAACCGACCGACTTTCGGCGTCAACTGGTTCTCAAACAGTTGAAGAATATGCGTCGGTTCTCCCGGATGAGTAAGATGGCGGTGACAATTCCTCTGGGCCCTCAGCCCAAGGCTGCGGCAGCAATATCGGTTGATACAAAGAGGTCCAGCAGCAACACCGATGTCGTCCGACTTGTGCTCAAAGAACTGGGCTGGCGTGAGGTAGGCTTCAACTATATGTTAGGTTTGTTTCATGTCATAAAAAGTTGAATTTAATTGCACTATAATTAAACTTATCATTTCTGTTTTTCAACTTTTTATATAGATATAATTTACGAATGTTTTAAAATTCGATATTATTTGATTTTTTTCAATTAAATTTATGAATTAATATGAAAAAAATTATTATAATTGTAAATTAGATTCTAGAAAGATTATACTTCCATAGAAGCTTTATAATGTACTAATAAAGAATGGCAACTAGTCAATATCAATAAATTCGATGTTTTATTTAATGCGAATATAAATTTAACTGCCATACTTTCTTTTTGCTGAAATATATTTCTTTTGGTGTATTGAATAACAATTATGTTAGCAATATTCAGTTTTTTGTTCCATCTTTCTATTTTTACTTTGGTTAATGTTAACCCTTCTTCTTCATGACAATTGAAGGAGTCAAGAGAACTCTAATTGTATTCAATCCTTCAAGAGAGATAAAAAGGTTTTGATCATGATTACAAATAATTTTTTTAATACAACTCTAGTTTATGATTTTCCTAATTCTATCATGATATTATTATGATATTATTCATTTCAAATCAATAACTAAATTTTCAAGAACACACGCTTTTCTTTGTCTATTTCTACTATTTCTTATTTTATAATGAATGTGTGATCTTTTTTTCTTTATTTTTGTTTATTCAGTTTTATTAATTTTGCAGTATCCATCTGGAAAGAGGAGCACACACTGTGATATCTGCTGGAATAGTGTCAACTTTTATGAAAATCCAAGCTTAGGAACGGGTTATGTTAATAAATTTCCAGGTATACTCGATCATTTAAAATGTTTTTTTTACATAAACAAATATGCTAAATATTGCTAATATAACAATAATTATAAAAATATTAATACATTTAAATAAATTAAGCAATCTTGTCTTATTTGCCCATTTTAAAAAATACCAAAAACTAAATTGATTGACAATTTTGAGTTCTAATTAGATCGAAAGTTTTTTGAACAATTATTGTGTTTACTTCAGGTATCGGAACACTGATGCACAAAGTCAACTTCTCACGAACTCTAGACATTATGCAACAACTATTTCCCGACGATTACAGCTTCTACCCGGTGACTTGGTACCTGCCACATCAGTTGCCCGAATTCAGCGCTCACGTACGCTCCAGTAAGAGCTCTCAAGGCTCCACGCCGACCTACATCGTCAAACCAGACGAGGGCAGCCAGGGCGAGGGTATCTACTTGATCCGAGAGCCCAATGATTATCGACTTAACAATAAGAACCACATAGTTCAGGAGTATCTTCCCTCTCCGCTTCTAATTGACGGGTTTAAATTCGACCTCCGTGTCTATGTGGTGATTAAATCTTTGATGCCTCTTGAGATCTATGTGTGTAAGGAAGGTATGGCTCGCTTCTGTACGGAGAGCTATCAGCGACCAACCGCCCGAAATCTCAACATGCAGTACATGCATTTGACCAACTACTCCCTCAACAAACACTCGGCCAATTATGTCCATTCCGATACGGAGGATTTGGGCTCAAAGCGCACCCTCTCCTCGGTGTTCCATCAGATGGACAAGTTGGGTCACCCGGTGTCCCGGATCTGGCGCGATATTGAATCCATGATAACGAAAACTGTTCTGGCCTTTACACCGGAACTGAAGGTGTACCAGTTGGCCGAGACTCCGGCAGGAAAGCCTGGACCCTCCTGTTTCCAAGTGAGTAACCGCTGATTCTATTGACCGTGTCTTATATCACTCCATTCAACAATTATAATTTAATTCCCAGATTCTTGGATTTGATGTTCTTATTCTGGAGGATTTTCGACCGATCCTTCTTGAAGTCAATTCCAACCCGAGTTTGCGGCTTGACACTGAGGTGGACCTGGCCCCCGGGATCCCTGAGTACTTTGTCAGTCCTGTGGACGTGATCATCAAGAAGCCGCTTGTGAGGGACACCCTTAAGCTCATGAAAAAGGCTATCCTCAGGAAGAGGAGGTAAACTCCCATCTAAAATGGTTAAATTGTAGTCTTTGTTTTAAATATATATATGAATGTTAATCCTTTGGAAAAAGTAATTATGTTGAATTATCAATCCTTAAATATTTGTAACTTTTGCCAAAAAGTTTGAATTAAATATGAAAGTTGAGTTTATAATTAACTAAAAACTATCTAAATTAGTCATCTTCTACTAGAAATATTTCTACACTCTGTTAAGTTTTACAAAGAATATTATTTAAAATCAAATATTGACTTTTATTAACATTGTTGAAATTGTATCTTTTATTACGATGTTGTTTATTTTTAATTTTTATAGATAAGAATTTATATTTAAAATCTTTACTAGCGTTGCTACCAAATCTATTTGTTTATATCTTCATAATATGGTTGTCTGAATATTAACAAAGCTATTCTAAACAAAACATCACCAACATCTAGAATGAATTCAATACCGCTGCTGATAAACGTCGTATATATTTTCCAATTGTTTATCTCATCGAAGGAGTGGTTTAGTAGATGTCATCACCATTTTTCTTTTCAATAAAGACATTCTAAAAGTACAGAAAGCAAGCTTGCTATATTCCAATTTTAATTTTCCTCTCACCTCATCAAATAAGTAATGGATTGATGATCACCATCCAAATTTCCGATATTGTCACGCTCTGTCGCACTTTGAAAAAAATAATTAGTAAGGGTATATGGTTCCTTTAGCTTTCTATCAATTTGTTCCTTACAGTTACTTCACAGCCAATAAAATCGTTTTGTATTTATTTCAATAAGCTCATATGTAGTTTACCGTAAAAAAATATAACTATACCTAATTAAGATATACGATTTTGTAATTGAAATAAGGCACCATACCACTTGCATTCTACAAACAAACATATAAAAGTGCACCTCAGCGATATTTCCATAACGATGTTTGATATCAGGCAGATCTTTTATTTATATAATCTTGCGTTTACTTCAATTATTAACATAAACACTCTAAATATTTTAGTAATATGTATGTCATTCATTTTCATAGAAATTATTTTGACAATAAAAGTTTTATACAATATGGTTGCTTTTCTTTAAATTTATAAATTGATTACTTAGAAATTACGATTTACAATATTATATATTTCATTCTATGGAATCCTATTTATACCATGACATTTTATTTATCAAATAGTTATATACTTCAATGTGAATATCTTCTGCAAATTAAGCATAATTATGTCTCAGCAAAATTTTAAGTTGTTAATCGTTTTCATTATAAAGAATAATTCCTTTAAAGTATTAAACTACATGGCAGCAATAATATTGAGTCTTCATAACTTCATCAGACGACCCACAGTTCAGTCAGAGTTGGTGGAAGAACGACCACTTTCCGTCATCAACTCAGCCTCCGACTACCTCCTAGTAGGTTCCACTTCTGAGACGTCTGCTGACGGTAGCAGTACTGTGGAGGATGGTTCTATTCCTATTTTTAACCGACAGCAGACAGACATGGCGATCGAGTCATCAACAATTCCATCTGGTGGCTCGTCCAAGGACAACTATGGCCGGGGAGGATTTGACACGTCACCGAATGAATATAACATGGATGATGCTGCGGGCGAAGACGTGTCATTCTCTGATTCGTCGAATGATTCATCTGCTCCATTAAAAACAAAGAAAAGTCTGGTTATTCCATTGGATGGATCTCCATTTGAGGTTTGTTAAATATTTAAATATACGTTTCAATTTAAGTTCAATTTCAGTCAAAGATTTATTATGCTCCTAGGCAAAGAATATTTTGGTTTTATTTTTACAATTTTAATTAGAAATCTTCTGTTAGACCGATTTTATGGCGCAGAGTATCTTATTGAATTTTTAATGACTTCAAGGTAAGTAAAGTATAATTGTATTATAATCTTCTATGGGATGTCAATAAATCAAACATATTGGTCTCACTATTCTATTAATTCAAAGTTTGCCCATATATCTGTTTGCAGAAGAAAAGTGACAATTTGAAACGTACAAATGAGGTGACATTTCGGCTTTATTCTACTCATAATATATATATATATATATCTGTCATTAAGCAGCGCATGCACTTTATATAACCATTATATATTATAGCTATGTATATGCTTGCGACAAAATGTTATTGTATTTCTTTGCATTATTATATATCCTTTCAGTATTGTTACAATTTTTTATAAGAAAATGTATATTAATCACTATGACTTATGTTTAAAACATACAACATCACTTCAACGTATACGATATTGTAAACATTTTTTAATATTTAATAAAGATTTCATAGATTCAATTTTACAAATAATATTTTACAAAACTTTTACAAAATGTTTCCGAAAGAATAAAAAATATAGTTTTATATTATCATAGTCGGATTAAGACTAAAGTTATATTTTAGGATATAATTGTTTACCTTTTAAATATCCAAATTCTCAATCTTTTAAATCATAATTTGTTTGAATTTTGTGGTGTTTTTATTCTGCTTTCGGTTTCTTTACAGCCTATAATTATCGCTCAATATTTAAAGGCATGCTTTAATTTTAATTGGTTGTACGGTATATTGTTTCTGAGCAATGTATATTGATCCATTGAATTTTTATTTAAGTGGTGTCCTCTATTGCTGTTTTTTTATTAATCGTTGAAATGTTAGCTTTATATTTCCACAATTAACAGTTCTATAATATCTCAATTCATTGTAATTTTAAGTTGACATTGTTATATTTTTGTTTCGGTTTATTCTTAAGTTCAAGAGTGGAACTCTTGATCTAAATGGAACTCTTAATCTAAAGAGTTCCATTACAATTGTTTTGTACTTCTAAACTGAATTTATAGATTGTAGAATGTTGAATGTGGAATTATGTTTTTCTTTGTTTAAAATGAATAACAATGTTTCATGATACGTTTTATTTTAACAAGACTACCTAATAGAAGAGTTCCATTAAATAATGTTTTATGAATTTAATTCGTTGTCAATATCAAAATCAAAATATTTTAATTGTATCGGAATATTCTGTTGAAAAATGTTTCACATATGAGACATATTTAAAAATACAGCTATCATGGAAAGTCTGTTAACATTTCTAAACTTGTTGATTTTTATTTAAATTCTGCTAAATGTATGTTGCTCTTTGCATAGTCTGACCAGTTTGTTCCTCTCATTCCAAATTACAGACGTACATTCAGGGTGACGTCCAATATACCGTGTCAGGAACAAGCCCACAGATCCGACAAAAGCAGCGACACCTTCGAGCTCAGCAGATGAAACGGGAGAAGATCTGGCTACAACCGGACAACTCCAAAGGTGGCGGAAGCGGGGACGAACCCAGCTCAGAGTGGTCTGCTGAGAACCCTTCTGGGACCAGCACACTCACTCCAGGCCTTAGTAACAGTGTCATTATGGAGGAACAAGATGAGGAACAAGAGTATCCGGGGATGCAGAGGAGGTATTCATTATATTATGAGACAGCTTTATACCATTTTTCCTTTTGATGACGTCACTATGTAAACTTCTCTCCTTTCTGTGAATTTAGCAGTCGGGGCTATGAAATTCCCCACTTCAACCTGCCCGGTCGGGTGATGATTCCATTTCTCAACGGGGAGGAAGAGGAGGAAAATTGTCTCCAGGAGCTTTACCCGGCTCGCTATGCCGACAGTCACTACCATCTGAGAATCCTCGAACAGACAACGGAGATCTTCATAGCGGCTATCGGGGTTCGGACAAACTTCAAGATGGGATCTACAGCTTTTCGGGCGTTCGCCAGGTGAGCAGCGAAAGTCATTTGACAGATGTTATAAAGTATTTTAAAGATCTATTTACAGTTTTATATTTGAATAGGTTTTTCAGGAAGTTTACTTTTATTTTAATTTAAACAAAACAATTTAAAAGCTTTTATTTTTCCCAGAAAAACATACCAACACGCTACATACTATAAAGTTGTTGCTAAGCTTCAGGCATCTCAGGACTACACTTATATAATCATAAATCTTCCCACCGCAGTTTAATCTCAATGATTTCCGCAAAATCCCACCAAAATGTTTACACAGTGGTTACCCTTGGTAACCAGCTATGACGCCTATTACCAACACCGCTTAATTCCTCTATTCACCGACGGCCAAAGCTCTCTCAAGCAAGCAAAATATACATATGAAAGACTTAAACAATACCTACATCATAAATAAAACCCCTCTTCAATCACGGATCCCTGATGAGAGAGCCTACTCTCGCTATACCTGATACAGGAATCTAGCTGTATACGCAACGATGTCATTACCTCTTCAATTTCCGTCGTCTTTTGTTCAATTCTTCTACAATAAATATGACTTCTGCGTGTGGATATATTCACTGTATAGATGGAAATATATTATAGTTGGAAGGGTTTAATGATGCAACGCTGTCTTTTTCCATATCGGCGATCTTTTCATTGATCTGCCCAGTCAGAGCGGCTAATGTGTAGACGCCATCTTGGCAGTTATTGTGACTTATAGGGGAGAAGGACCTTTTGTTTAAGATATTCCGGTGAACTTGAATCCAGCCATATTGTTGAATCGGAAGAAGAAATAAATATTTAATCATTCCTTAATTATTAATTAAATTTATGTTTCAAAATAGATAGTTCCTACACAGACGCGGAATAGATTACGATTGTTTAATTTCTTTTATTATACTTGTCGTTATGGTGACCAAGATTTATACACCTTTTTAGACCGCGACTGTAGAACTCAGTAGTCTATCCATTACATAAACAGTGTTCATTATAAACATTAAAAGGATTTATATCTTCGACTTAAAAAAGTCATATTTACAGATTAGCCATTTAGAAGTTGAGTTTTTTCTGAGAATTCAAAAAATTTCCTTGTTTTGATATGAGCTTGGATCTTTTTAGAAATATTATAGAAAGTACACTGAAAAAATCTTTGATTTTACCTGACTCAGTAATTTGGGTTGACATCCCCGGCTATGTAAATTTACGAACCAAAGCAAGTTAAACCTTACTTTTACGTACCCGGTCTGTGAAATATAATTATTGACTCGGGTAGGACATAAATTTACTGATTTTACTAAGAGTAATCTCTTTTTAAAAATAAACTATTTTTGTTGTATAAATTTTGAAATTCAATTTTTTAATTATAGTCATTATTTTAAGCTGTAAAAATACAGAATTAAATATTTCTTTTTAACTGTTTTGTTTGTTTATTAATTGTTGTAAAAGTAATCAAAATATATACATTAAAAATGTTTATCGCTTTGTCTATTTATAGGAAATGCCAGTTGTCTCAGTTGGGATTTTCAAGCGCCACAATCGATATCATATTTATTGATCTTCAACGCAGATGGGATTATATATACCAAGATGGCGGATCCGGTAATCTTTCATTTTTTTATTATAATTTAGTATTATCATTATGACATAATGGACTATGTATTTGTAATAAAGTAATTTCGAATTTTTAATTATACTTTCGGAAATGTCAAAGAAAATATTTTATTAATTGATGTTCTAAAGTTTTTAACAGCCTCCTTACCAGTTGCTGTTATATATTTCTAATAATTTGACATTGAATTTCTCTATTTTTATACCTACTTTAAAATTCATATCCTTATATTCTTTTACCTCCAATTTCAGGACTTTGTTTTCAAGCATTTCTGGAGGCCTTCTTTAAGATCGCCTTCACTAAATTTAACAAGAACGACAAGCTCTACGCCATCCGTCGAATGATTAACCATTGCCGCATCCACATGGGCCTCATGACTTCCAATCAAGGCAATCCCGAAAGCTACGATAAAAAGTAGGTCAATTAAATATGTGTAGGTTGCTTTAATTATAATTTCTAATCTATGATAGCTTATAGAAATTTTGTAAATGTATTTTTTAGGAATTATATTTCTATGATTAATAAAGTATTAATTATAGCAGCTTGTTACATAAATAAATGTCTGCATGTCGACTGTATATATTTTTAATTTTTTTTAATTACATAATTGAAATTTGTGGAATTTTTGTTCGTAATTTTTCAGACTTCTGGATGAATTGTGTTTAGATTATCTATAAGATAGAAGTACTTTGACTATACTTATGTGCTGAATTGTATCAGCTAACTAATAAAATTCATTTTTAAATGTCACAACTCCAAAATAGTCATTTAATGTTGATTCAACATCTTCAAACAGTATAAGAAAATAATACATCTTTCTAAATCAGGTGCAGAAAAAAAAGATTCGTAAAGTGTAATTATTATATTTTAATGAAGAATCCTGTGGTTTTTGTAAACTGTAGTTCAGAGACTTCGTAACATACATATTAAATTAATATTGAATATTTTTATGCTTTATAATTAATTAAAATTAATTTCGTTATTATATATATATATTCAAACCTGAGCAATTTTAAATAAGCTAAGACTCATCAATGTCCGAATTGTACATTTATCAAATATATATATATGAGTATTAGATTCCAATTTTTAATTCTACATCTCTCCTTTATTTGTGATTTGTGATTTTTTAATTCTTGCACCGACATCAAAAATATCACTGAACGCGTTCTCCCTAATGTCTTATATCACATAAAATATCTTTAATATTTGAAGAGAAATTAAAAAATTGCTGTATTACAACATTTAAACTTGTCTTATGTTTTATGTTTTCCGAAATTAGTAATTATACAACATATCTCTCAATTTTTTATTTTTAAATGTGTTATAGGCCTTTATACATTTAGTGACATTCTGCTTTAAATAACAGTGCTATATAGATAATCAGATGACTGTGTTAATTCATTTCATATATATTATACCTATCTGTATAGAAACCAAATACGTATACACAAAATTAATACATCTGTTAAATCCCTTGATAAGAAAGCATCAATTATGCACATATCAAAGGAAAAAATAAGGTTGCAAATATGTTGCAAGAATTGTGTGGAATTAGATTGAATCTTTCTTGGATGTCCACTATACCTGGAAAATTCCTGATAGGCTGCAGTAGTTCTTGAAAAATTGAAAAGCTAATTACTATAATAAGACATTCTTAAACAATCTTGAGCATAGACGTGCCGGATAAGCATCTTCAAAATATATCAATTTAATAATGTAGAATACGGTTAGTAAATCTAATTTATGTGAAAAAATTAAAATATCATGAAACACTCTTGAATTCTTCCTGAAAAAATAATTCCAGAGAGTTAGTAGACACATTAAGTTTATACTTGAAGAAATACAATACATAGAGTAGACTATTCAAGAGAATTGCATTAAATTAACAACAGATATTTAATATTTTTATAAATAATTTAGTAAGTAGGAAGTTAAACTAGTGTTGGTAATTGATGGAAGCTTCATCTACTTCAAGAATTCTAAACGAGCTATAGAAAAGTCTTAGTTTTAAGATGCACCCTCTCCTTCGTTACAGCGTCGGGCCCGACACTATTTCCAGCTTCCGAAACCGTTTAAGTGGTAACACGACAACCATGGAGGGCCTTCAGGCATTCGTCCAACAGACCGGCTGGAGACGCGATCAGAAGAAGTTTCAAACGCCAACCCTCTCCGCAGGCTTTCGCACCAGCCTTCTGCCTCGCATTTCTGCTCAGAGAAGCTCTCTAACGTTTTCCAGGGACTCGGGTAGGGGGGAGAAGCGTCGGGAAGAGGCTCTGCATCGGTCAGGCGGCGGTCAGTCGACAACCAAGCCTTCGAACTCAGACCGACTGGTGCTTTCAAAGATGTCGTGGAATTCCGGGGGTCAGTTTTCTTAATTTTATCGAGGGATCTTTGTAAACTTGGGCTTTGGTTGTGACATTCTTTTAGTTTAGTCAAACAATAATTTAAAAGAATATTTGTATACACGACTAGGTACATTTGAGCTACACTGAATCTTATAATTTTTTCCTTTTGACTTATTTCTTGAATTCCTTGAATCCTTTACGATTTAGATGAATCGTGAAGTCAAATTCTAATACAGTCTGTAATTATATAATTATATAATCTCTATTTTAGTGTGATATTTTCTCTCTACTCCCCTCTACTGGTATATCAGTAGTGTGTATATTTTGATAACTCTTTCTTATTTTATAAAAAACGGAGTCAGTTGTGATAATCCTGGATTTCAGAGATGTATAATTTACTAGTAATTGATGAATCGTAATTAAATTTTGATAATATCTGAATTAATTTCCTAAACAAAAAGTCACATTCATTTTCATTTTTAATTTGATCAAATCTCTATAAACTTTTCAAACGTCTCCAAATATTAACCTGGTAATTAGTTCTTATAAGTTTCTACATTTTGAAAATTAGCAATGCCTTCATTATTATTATTTAATTGATCTTCATGTCGGTTGTAAGCCTTATTTTTATATATTACCGTTGTTACACAACATATACTCACTTTTATTACAACATGTCTCTCTCAAAACTATGTAATTTTTGTCAAAAATTTTTTCTCTATAAATGATCACTAAATGTTCACTTACTTTCTCTTGTCTTTCACTTGTTAGTAGTATGTACCTATATTAAAAGATTTTTTGCATATGTCGATGATGCACATGTTATATATTTATGTATATGTTATAAAAAGCTTTTCTAATTTCTTATACACCCGTGATTCAAGCTTGTGTGAATATTGCTGATATTCACTCTGATTGTTGTATATAGGATTAAAATCTTGCCATTTCCCTCATTGCACTAGTTGACATAATTTTACCAAACTTGACTCTTTATTGACTGCATCTCAAGGTTGTATTATCAATCTACGGTTGATGTGTTAGTGTTTAATTGAATGTCTTTCAAATATTATTTTGTGAAATAAGGAGATACCGAAATTTGTATTTTACTATAATCGCTATATTCTACCAAAAATATCTACTTAAAGCCTTTTCTGCATTACCTTTTACTATAAAATTTATAAACAATTATAAATAAAATGTTATTACTGAGTCTCTAGTAGCATGTACATTTTACCTTATTTATATTATTAGAATTACACTGAATATACACATTTTATAAATTTATTAATATTACTACTTTTTAGTAGTAGAAAATATATATAATTATATTATGTTCAATGTTTATAATATTTAATTTTATTCACAACTTTATTACAGGCTTTTTATTCACATGTATAATAATTTGTACCATGTATTAGATTGCGATATTTTGCATTGATTTTGTTTTATTATAATAAACATTTTGTAATACCAAAACTGAATCCGTTTTCTTTTTTTAATATAGAGCAAATTGTATAGAATTTTAAAATTATCATATTTGTTTCACATTATATCAAAACTATACAGGCCCGTACGCAGGAAATTTTATGGGGGGGTGCGAAATTATAAATGTGGAATGTGGACTAATATCACATATATGTCACTAATATATACCTATTCTATAAAAGATCGTTTTATCTAGTGTAAAATGTATATTTAAATGAACCTCTTAAACAATTTGGGGGGGGGGGGGGTGTTTACGGGACTCGTCGCACCCCTTCCCCCATGCGTACGTGACTGCTATATACCTAATATGTGGTCAACTTTAATCGTTTATTTAATTTAAAATTCTATTATATACATTACACAATTATTAAAAAACTTTCATGTATCCATATTCGCTGGATTCGCATATTCACTAATATATGAAAACGTCACCAATAGAGTTAAAACCACGAATAACATTTCAAATTGAAAAATGTTACAAAATTCAAAAATTGATTAATTCTTTGCAATTCCTAATAGACGAGTAATATTTTAAAAACTGTTATAGTCATCAAATGTCGAATTTCGAAAGAAAATCTAAACTATCTATTTTTATGGAGCCTACAACTAATTATTTAATTGTTACCAATTATTTACTATAAATACTCTATTAGTTATTTGGTAAAGCTATTTATTACATGTATACATCTATTTAAATAAGTGACTTCTTAAAATGCATTATGACGAATAAACACGAACTGGTATTTAAAGTGTTCTCCATACTTGCCCACGCTGCAGTGTCCGAATTTATTGTATGCAAATTAAAATAATTTTTTAATAGATTGTTGAAAATTCCATTGCATTAACATCACGAATTGTATACCAATAGTATATGAACACGTTTCTGATTGCAGTTACGAGTTTTATATTTGGCCAGTTCATAAAACGAAGTCAAAAATTATAGAGTTTTGTTAATGTCTATAATTGACGAAATCATAGAATAAGAAAGATATCTTTTATAGATAATTTTATACTAAATCACAATTCGTTTGGATTTTTGTTTTATTCACAGGAAGGAGACGGCCGTTATGTGTTGTAAAAGCTAAAATGGTGACTCCAACACATTCTCATCGAGGTGCTGTCCTATAAATTAAACTTACAACATTTCAAAATTATTGAATATGGTTAATATACGTAGTATAAGCTCGAGGATATAAAATACGGACTATTTAGGGTAAAACAAAAAAGCATTAATTGGAACCAATGCAGTCTCTATGGTCGCTTGTGAGACATGTGGTGAGGCATTGTCATGCTGGATTATTGAATTCTCCAAAATACTGCTTTCCCAAATTCTGTCTCGGTTTGTAGATGGAGAAGAATATAAATGCCATAAAATCAATGAATCTATGGCAGTAAATCCATTTGAAATATATAATCAAATTTCTATTTTCTAATAATTCCGTAGCAAATTCTTGTTAAACAATTCTGAAAAACTATTATGGATAGTTTTTGTTACACATTATAATTAAATTATTTAAATGAACGTCGTATTTACTATATGTATGCAACGCGATATATATATATATATAATATATATGTTTGCGAAGTAAATTAAGCCGCAGGCCCAATTTCCTATATGGGCCCATAAAATCAAAGAAGAACTATTTAAAATTCCTTTCCTGATATTTTAAAAAATATATTACATATATTATCATTTTAACTCATCTGAATTTTTCAATATTGAATAATTTTTGAAGGCTAGCTGTACGTGAAATGTGTTATATTGTTTATATTTCATTATTTATTACCCGGGTGATATATATATTATATAAATATTCATATTTTTATAGGATATATAATATTACTCTTTTAAATGTTTTGTTAGTATATTTTTTGTTGTAACTATATATACTTTATCAAAGAACTAATTTAAAAAAAATTGATTTTAATCTATATATTTATTAATAAAAATATATATCTGTGTTAATTAATTATATATCACCATTTCAATAAATATTTATATATACATCTCTTATGAGATATTTCCTATATCTATTCGAAATTTCATAATTGTGAAAAAATGAAATATATAAGAAATTGAAGAATTTCCAAACTAACCGTTGCCAGATCGTGAAAAAACGGAAATATTAAATATTAAAATTAAAATGTATAATATAAATAATGAAATAAATTTTTACAGTTAGAAATATCGTAAAATATCAGTGAAATAAACGTAAAAACTATCCACCGTTTACCCAACATTATATAGGATCATAAAATTATACAACGTAATATTAGATATTCATTTAATTTTACTGTTGATATACAATTACCACAAAACATCAAATTTTGTAATAGAATGATATAATCTCTCTCACCCCTTCATATAATTCTGAATTATGACAGACCACTCCCCCAAAAAAGTGTAATATAATGTGAGCATTACCCTTATTTCGTTTTACTACTTCATCTTATTTTATATAAACAACCAACGAAGCGCATAGTTTAAACTCTTTCAATCTGAGTTTTCCTTGCGTTGCAGTAAGTAATAAAATGGGCTGTATCTGTATTAATATATTGTATTTTTAGTATAAACATTAGGGCTGAAGGTAGCGTCATGCGCATATACGTATTTTACAAGTTTTAACAGATTATATTAGTTTAATAATCTGTTACAGTTCAACCTAATCACCCTATTTTATTATTGCTGTCCAAACAATTTTTTATTATTGCAAGAGTAGATCTTTTTTACAGAAAATAAAATTCACTCTTATGGAATAACTATTTATTAGAATCCATCCTGCATTCCATGTCTTTTGTAATCCAAATACTTTATCTTTTCTTATTCTTTTATATATAAAATTCCTGATTGTGTGCTGAATATATCTTCCTAGGGCTACATGGAATGCAGACTGGATCCAGTGGCATGTGCAGGAGGGGGTTCCATGAGTTCCAGAACCCCAAAACTAATTTTAAAAAACAACCCTTGAAAATCAGAACTTACACTAGGGTAAAATAAATTTTTATAATAAAAAAACATCCCTTCAAAATCAGAACTTATACTATTACTAGGTTAAAACAGATTTTTATAATAAAACCATCTTTAGCAATTAACTAGATTTGTGGTATATATGGCTGGTATATACAGTGGGGTATGTTATATATACCTATAGCCTATATAGGTAATAGAAAGCATCAAGATGTGAATGCAGCAATTGACTTATTTTTAGTGATTAACTGAATCATAGTTATACACCAACTCTTGATTATATGTATACTTATTATGCATTTGATTATGCATATATGTTAAATTCAGGGTTCCCATGCCCCCTTGAGAACCCTTGAAAACCCTTGAATTTAAGAATAATTGGATAATAACTGTTTAAATGCCATTGAATTTTATTATATGTTATATAACATTTGTATTGTCTATTTTGTGATTTTATGTCATTTTATATACATGCCTTTTAATTCTTAATTAGGTTTAAAAACAGGAAATTTTCAGTGCTACATGCTGATTTTAACACTTTTAAAAACAACATACAACTCTGAAACATTTATTACATTTTTCTAACCTCTGTTACATACATTTATTATAATAAGTAAATAATTATGAATAATAAATGTGATTTTCTAAATATTTATATCAAAAACACTTAATTACAATAATTAAATCATTTTAAAATGTCCCTTGAAATTTATAAAAATAGTTCCTTGAAAACCCCTTGAATTTGAAATGAATAAAAGCATGGGAATACTGTAAATTAATGATTTATAAAAATTATTTTACAATATATTAATTTTAAATAATAATAAATAAAGAGTAAATAACAAATAAATATATATTACATATCTATCATAAAAATATGGAACCCCCCCCCCCAGCTAAATTCTTGGACATGTGCCTCAGATCAGAATATCAAAAAAAGGACATTTTAATCATCTGAAAATTTAATTTTATCAATATAAAAATATTTCATATTAAAATCAATTTAAAATTAAAATTATCATTAAGATAAACAAAAATTTTAAAATAAAAAATTATAAACTTTTTTAATATTTTGTTTTTATACATTATTTTTCATGTCCTGTAAATGATAAGGCAATGTAGTCTGGGATCCCAGATGATTATAATCAAAATATTTGGTACAAAAGGTTGAAATTATCTCAAGTAATATGATCCCTTGGTTATTGAAACATAAAAGTCTAATGTTGCAGACATTTTTCATTTTTTTTCAAGAACATTTTAGTGTTTTTCCATATTAAAGAAAAGGAAAAAACTTCTATGGTGTTCATCCAATTTTCATGAAAATGCACATTTTTAATAAAATAATAAGGTTATTTACACTTTTGAATAAATTGTTAACTCAAATGTTTTCTATATATTACAATAAAATTACATTGAAAATTCATGCTAATCATTTTACAGAAACCTATTACTATTAGTACTAAAGATTATTTGAGGCAAATTTTCACTTTTAAACCAATATAATCAAATATTTATAGAAAACAATTAGTCTGACTTATCTGTATAATTACAGTCATCACTAAAAATATAAATATAAACAATAGATTTTAATAAATATATATTTAAAAAAATATACATATAAATTTAAATTATATACTTCCATACTATTTTTCTTTATATTCTATATAATATTTATATATATTTTATGGGGAGTACCTGTTTTTTTCTTAATTTTCTGATCATATTCTAAAAGTTTCTTTTGTATTTTATTCATGCCATTATAGCTATTAAGTTAGTTTAAAAATTCAGGTTTGCTTTTTCTGATTGTTTAGTTGTATAACCACAGCATTCTTTGAATACAGGAGGTAGTTTCATGAAGCTATCGCAAGAGCAAATCACTGATGCAGATTACAAAGTGTTTCATGTAACCAATGCATTGCAAAATAAAATTAAAAATTTTCAATATTTGCATACTTGATTGCAAACTGTTTCAAAAAGCTCAAGCATGGTAATTCACAATTGCAACTGGTTTCATAAATCTTTCACAGATGTAATTCTAAAATTGTTCATTATAAATCCAGGTTTTACTATACAAAAGTTGCAAGAGCCTCTGACCTGTTGCAACTAATATATATTTTTAAAA
>JAUZNC010005439.1:0-10738 GCA_034780395.1 Vannuccia rotundouncinata | reverse complement strand
ACATTAGCTACACTAACAGAACATACAATCAAGCTGCAACCCTTCTTTTCACGACTGGTAAGTCAGTTCAACACTTCAGTTCAACACTTCTGCATTATAGTAGGCAACTATCGACCCGTATTCGATACATCAAATGTTTCCCTTTGACCCACATCAGGAGAGCGAGTCATTGACCATCTTTTCTCTCGTCAAACTCACCTTGAGTTCGACGAATCCACGTTGGCAGTGGTCCTGGTCATCTACATGCCGCTGGCGTGTTGGTGCGCTGGAACATCCATTAGCACAGGGCTCGTTGTTCCCATGTTTCTCATTGGTGGGCTTTACGGACGCATTTTGGGCCGTCTCATGGTCCGCATTTTCGGCGTTCACACTACGGGCTACTGGGCCTGGATAGATCCAGGAGCCTTTGCTCTGATTGGGGCTGCAAGCTTCATGGGTGGGGTCTCCAGGTTGACCATGTCGCTTACTGTGATCATGATGGAAATCACAAATGATATTCAATTCTTACTACCTGTTATGGTATGCTCTTAACTTTTAGCTTGTTCCTATGCTTTATTTTATTATCATTTAATTTTTTATGCTTATGTGAATTAATTCCGCTTGAAACGTAACATTTTTATTTATAGGTATCCATTATGACCGCTAAATGGATTGGTGACCTAATTAGTCATCCACTCTATCATTCCCTGCTGGAACTACGGTGTATCCCCTTTCTTACCAATGACGTGTCCATCTACCAAGCCCGTAAGACCCGAAACACCCAATTATCGGAAAATACACCGCGCAAGACGACGTCCCTTTATCTTAACCTTGAACTATTCACCGCAAGTCATGTGATGCGCTCCCCGGTACACTGTCTGTTGTGCAAGGCAACGCTGTCACGGCTTACCGAACTGCTCACGTCAACGAAGCATTGTAGCTTCCCGATAGTCGAGAGTGAAGAATGCCAACGATTCCTGGGAACCGTGAATAGACACGATCTCTTGCCGCTTATTAAGTCAGAAGTTGTAGGCAGCCAACCGCCAACTTACGAAGATCTCATTTACGACGGGAAGTCGCGGAAACCTGAGGATATTCTGCAGCAGGCAACGAACACTTTGGAAGAGGAGAGGCAACGTGGAGCGGAGGAACATACCTTGGATCTGGCGCCCTATATGAACCAGTCAGCGGTTCGGGTGCCTTTGGGCTTCTCATTGCAGCGGACGTTTATTCTGCTGCGTAGTTTGGGGTTGCGGCAGCTGGTTGTGGTGGACTCAAACAATGTGACCTGTGGCATTATCACACGAAAGGACTTGATGGGTTTTTCTGTTGAGGAGAGTATAGATCATGCTTTACATGAAGAGGACACTGATATCACGATTGCCTCCAACACTCAGATTAATAATAAATTGGATGATGATAATGATTCAAGGATTTAACTAATGGATTAGGTTTTTTGTGTTTTTGCATAATAATTTTAGATGTTTGAAGTATTTGTAAGGGTTTGTACGGTTTTGTTTGTGTGTTTATCGTGGACAATCGAATTTTATTTTTAAATCGAATTATAAATCTAATTACAAAACAAATTTCGTATAAATTATAAGTCAATAATTCTACAGTATACTGTAATATAGTATTTTTCTGTGTATTACATTTTCTTAAATTTAATTTATTATTCTATTATTCAATTATAGAGTTCTTAAGAGTAGAAACTTATAAAATAAATCCCTAGTAGGTAATATTAGTAAATAATTTTAAAGGATCGAGGTTTCAAATCTACTATGAATATAGGTACCTACTTATTCCATTTTTTATTGGTATAAATTATTTTTAATACTAATTAACTACTTTATGTCCCTTTAAACATTATATATACGTAATTTATATGTTAATAAATAATGTTATATGACTCAAACTATGATATTTAAAATTATTATATTTAATTGATCTTTTCAATAATTTTTGAAAATTATTACAATAATATTTTGTAACATTATGCATTGCACCTGCCGTTTAATAAAATGTGCAAAATAAATCTATTTGTTTTATTAACCATTTGACGCAGGGTGGCAATACTGTCTTGCAATTTTTTACAGAGTTCTAAAAATGAATTTGGACTTTTACTAAGTTAATGTGAAACTTATACTTGCCATGTCAACAATCAAGAGAAAATATTACTAAAAATTTTTTCTAATAGGTAAGCAAATATTTAGTTTAGACTTAGCAATAATCTACTGTCTTATTCACAATACATTAAATTAATTTGACAATAACCAAAAAAACTAGCTAAATCTGTTTACATCTTTTATGAATTTCTGTAAACCCTAGAAAGACTGGGGATTGACCCACACATTTTTAAAGAGCTCTAGCATGCAGAGGAGTTGGTCGATTGGTCTGAAATTCTCAGCACCTACCTAATTTTTCAAGAGCTTTCGAATGATGTATAAAAAATTTGGATTCATTTTTTTATTATTATTGATTATCGATTTTTGACTCTTATAATCAAAACAGCATTTCGAATCAATATAAAAATCGTGATTCAAAGTTGGCACACACACTGATATTATGGTTATATGTATTATAATCCTGAATTTATTTGAATTCAGACCACTTACTCTATGATCCGCATCTGATACATTTTGATCTGGATCAAAACAAAAAAATCGTAATTTTGGTGCACTGGAGTATAATTTACGTCCGAAATTGAATATACTTTCTTAATTAGTAATTTAATCTCAAATTTTCAACAACATCAGATATTATTTACTATGTGATCTGGATCACTCTATTTTATGATCCAGATCACGGGTTGAAATATCTACAAGTCACTTTTATATTTTTGATGTTCAGATATATCGAAGGATGATATGATACAACTATATGTAGATCTAGTTTTCCTAAAAAAGAATTTAAATTGCTTATTATTAATTTTTTTATTTAGAAAGTTATAATAAAAAATCTTTAAAAAACATCTTTATACTACTTTATACTACTATTTTAAACAATTAGTATAGGTAAAAAATGTATACCAATCGAAGGATTTCATCACCAAGAAGTTATTTCCGTTGTTTTTCTTGATGTAGTTGATCCAGTTTATTTTTGGTCCCCCTATAACCTTCCTCGTTCTCTCTTTCATTTCGAGCATTATCCTCTTCCCTAAAGTCTTGTTTGTTTTCAAATATAGGTGGCACCCGGTGGTTGTTTGTTTTTGCAATCAAATCGTTATACATTATAATAACTATCATACTAATAGTGTACTATTGGAAAATATCTTAAAACAATTATTTGTTTATTGTTATGCATAAAGATAAAATTGCACTACTTTAATTTTGTAAAGTATAAAATATTTACGGGATGTTTAAAAATTTCTGTTTTTATAATTTATAAACAAAATATTAGTGCTACATTTAACATATTGTTAAAAAAATTTTAAATCATAATGCAGTTAAATAGGCATGTTTTTTAAACAAAACTTTAGGTTTCATATGAAACGTAATACATGATCCCTTATATTATATTTCTAATACCTATCTAAAATATAAAAAATATTATATTAATATACTGTTATTATATAAATAATAATTATGGCTATTTTAACTATAATATTTAAAAATTCTTTATATTTATTTTTCATTATGTAATATTTGTACTAAATAAAATTATATCTTAGCAGCCAATCTTTGTAAATCAGGACTGTGAATCACCCAAGGTTCCATAAGGTTGTGGTCACAACAGACAACTCACAGGTTATATATCTAAACTATCAATTCTGTAGATTACTAAATGTTGATTTTGATAATAGATTAATGGTTATAAGTCCATTATACCTGGATATTAAGTGTCTGATAATGTTATACTAACTAATATCTAACATTAATTATTTTATATTACAATTGCAATGGTTTAAATGTGCATTAGTTAAGGTATAACATTTATAAAATATAGCCCAATACAAATATTGATGAATAAATCAAAAATTCTTCTGGTATATTTGTACATATTATATAAATATAATATAGATATATTAACAGTCTACTCGGGCTTAAATTGGAATCTGGCCTATCAGAACTATACTGTCTAATCAGAACACAAATTAAATCCGTGATTATTCTGCCTATTGATACAATGTTTTTAAAAATAGCTAAACAAAACACCAGCTAATGTGAATTGTGAACAGAATTTGTATAATGGTTCTTATACCTATAATGTATTTCGGCGCCTGTATTTCATATTGGCTAACTGGAAAAGCTCATCTACATTATTATGTATAGTATCCAAGGTCCATAATTTGGAGATCATAAATAAATAAATTTTCTGTAATCTAAAGCTACATAAAACAGGCTAATTATTGACATGTATACAGCTTATTTAATTGTATAACCTATTCAAATAACAAGGACTGCATGATGCCATTGTGGGTGTCATAGTGTATACAACAATGCATTTATATTCTATATTGCAGATAGACACCATCATGTAGGAGTGTCATTTTCTAATTAATGAGACTGCTAAATGCTTGCCTACTAATATATTTATTAAGTTTAAATACAAATGTCTACAGTTAAATCTATCCAATCCTTTATATGCAATATAAGCATAATCTTTTAATCTTTTAATCTTCTTTTAAAAAACATGCAGTCCATTTTAATTTTGCAGTATCAATTAATCTATTATAATGAACATGGGTTATAAGGCAAGCATTGAATTGTTTCCATGATCTAACAAACTTAATTCACAGTTATATAATTCTTAAAACATATACATTTTATCATAAATACAACTATCATGGAGGAGAGAAAACATAGTAGCCTTACACTGCAAGATAAATGGAAAATTATCAAAGAAGTGGAAAAGTAGACACATATAAAAAGTTAGCAAAACAATTTGGAATTGGTAAATCTACCATTACAATACAAATTGGTTTAACTTTTAAAACAAATTACAATAAAGAATTATTGTAGAATTGTTTCATAAGTCACACATCAAAGAAGAAATTATACATTTACAATTTATAAGATAATTAACATATAAAAGAAACATATGCATCAAGTTCTGTAGTTATTTTAACCCTATTTGATTGAATGAAACTTTTTTAGAGTTTCAAAATCTGTTTTTGGAAAATTCTATTAGGTATTACATATTTATATCATATTTTTATTCTTATTTTCATACCATTAATATGGCTGCTGTAAAATTTAAAAAAATAAAAGAGTTAATATTGTTTTACTTTGTGGTAAATTCTCTACACATACAGCTGCTACAGAGTTCAATAATGCCCATCTTGATAGATATGTTAATCAATCAACTGTTTGCCAGGTATTACACACATATCAAGATACTGATAGTGTCCTTGATCATAGTAGAAGTAGCACTTTTAAATAAGAGATGACAATTCAATTAATCTTTTAGCTCATTTATTAAATAGCTAAGGGAATTCACTAAGAAAGCTAAGTAAAGAGAAGGAAACAAGCCTCACTTTGTGCATCAAATTCAACATGGAATTAACTTTCACCCTTACAAAGTACAATTACATCAAGAACTCCATGAAGATGATTCAGATAGGTGATTAAAATTTTGTGAATGGCTACTTCTACAGGATAATGACTTTGTTAAATCAATTATGTTATCTGATGAGGCAATGCTCTATCTTAGTGGAAATGTTAACCAACATAATTGCCATTACTGGTGTGATAATAATCCACATTGGGTGGAGGACACCAAAATGCAACATGACCCACAAGTAATTGTATGGGCAGCAATATTCAATGATCGTCTAATTGGCTCTTTCTTTTTTCAGGGAACTGTTACCAATGAGACTTATTTAGTAGCTATGTTACAGGATTATCTCATGCTAATCATTGAGGATTTTACACTGGAGAATGGGAGCTTTTTCAGGTCAATGGATCTGGCACCATGGATCTGTTGAGTGGACCCAAGGTCTCCCAAACTGCCTCCCTTAGACTTCTTTCTTTAGGGTCACCTCAAGTCAGTCATGTATTGTGACAGACCAAGAACACTGAAAGCAATGATGTAGAATATTCAAACAGAGATGGCAAAAATCAATGCTGATATGATCTGAAATATTCAAAATTCCTGTTTGAAATGTTGTAGGATGTGTATTGAACATGATGGTAATCTGTTTGAACAATTTCTGTAGTTAAGGAATTATTTAAAAAAACATAAATTATTTGAATATCTTTAAACATTTTAAATGTATGCTTTCACATATTATTTATCTTGTAAATTGTAAATAATTAATTTCTTCTATAATGTGTGACTTTTGAATCACCCTGTATACACTATAATATAAAAATATTTATAAATTACTGCTGGTTATGTAGTATAATTAAGAATATATTGGCACTACCTAGTAAAATTGTTATCTAAAAGAGTCCTATCTATCCTGATAAAAGATTTCAAGCCAATTTTCTTAATTTAGTGAAAAAATCAACCAGGGATTCTGTAGATATCTGTCTGCATTCTGAAATTTCAATCATATTCCTTGTTTTGCTACATTTTACAATATTTTCTCTTAAGATCTTGACTAGTTGTTCATAATCACTACCATCCTCTGCTTCTAAAATAACCCCATAACATGTCTCTGGTATCATTTTGAGCAATATAAACCTTTCTGCTCATCTTCATAATTAGAGGGTAAAGGGGTAAAGCCTGTATTAATTATGATGCTTGAAATTTTATACTTCAATTAAAAATGGAATAAAAATATAACCATATAATGTATATAGGGTAATGACACCTGTTTTTTTTTTAAATGTTTTAGATTGCCGGATTAAAGAGAACCAGACCACTGATTGTAGATCTAGGAACAGCTACAGATTCCACATCACTAGTGGTATATTTGGCTAGGGTTCTACTGTTCCCAAAAAATCTAATATTCACATGAGTAGCCAAAGTAACCCTCAAAGTTAACTGAAAAACATTAAAACACGATTTTATCTAAAAAAATGAGTCTCAAAATTTTTTCCATATTGAGACGATCATTAACCACAAAAATACATAAATTAGGATAATACATACACTTTTCGACCTCTACCCCCTCCTCTTGTATGCTTTTCATCTATTCCCCTTTCCCTTTGTCTGCATACATACTTTATGGATAGTCCCTATCTACACATTATTAATTGATTTACATCAATTATTGGCAACCTAGTATTGATCTACTGGTAGATAACTGAGTATCAGCAACCTAGTATTCTACTGCTAGATAACCAACTGTCACAGTCAGCAACCTAGACACTTCATTTAATTTAGCATTGCAGTAGCTGAAATCTTTATGGGGGGCTGGAATCATCATTTTGGGAATTTATGTCAACCAACTTATAAATAGATCCAAAATTAAATAAGATATTATTAAAAAATTGACATTGTTTAATCATAAAAGAGCAATACATATTTTTGAAATTTATTTTAAACAAAGTAATCATTTATAAAATATCCATATTTTGTAAAATTTTGAAAAATGGCAAATTTGTGGTGATAGTGATGGAACTGCTCTCATGATCATCTACATGTTTCTATAAAAGTCAATTTTGCACTAAAAGTAGTAAAACTTCATTATAAGAAAGGTCAAAAGAGCAGCAAAATATAGAAGAGGGTAATGCAAACCTCTAAACTTTTATACTGTACCATAGTAGGATTTGTTATGTTCTGTTGAAATAATTTTCTATAACTACACCTTTTAAAAATGTAAATCGGAAAGCATAATGTGAAAATCAGAAATGTAAATCAGAAATCATGATATGTAAATAAGAATCAGAAAATGTAATTCAGAAACTATGATAAGTAAATTAGAAAACATAATATGGAAATCAGAAAACGTAATATGTAATTCAGAAAATATAATATGGAAATCAGAAATCACTATTGAAAAGTCTGAAATACATCTACATATTTATTAATAGTTAAAGTTATTGAATTATTTTTTGAAATTGTGTAAATATGTATATACAGTATATTTACATTATAATCATACATATATACATTTGTCAAATTAATATAATAAATAAGTATCCAATGAGTAATGTAATAGATATCCCCCTTTATTATTTGTTTTAATATTAAACATTATACAACATTAAATTTAAATAATTACAATAGTCAATGCATAATAATTTTACATAAATACATGATCAAAATAAACATAGACAGACATTGCTAATGGAGTTATTTGCCTACTCTCACATCTTCAAGATTAAAGAATAGATTTGTGAAAAGTAGTTGTATGCTGTGCGGCTCTTGTACAGTCTCCTCCAACTACGGTCCCCTGTGCTCTCAAAATTATATCTTTTAAATGTACCAGTCGCTGTTCAGTAAGTGTGCCAGGTCCATCAATAGGAGGAATGCCCATATTTCCCTTCACAAAGGATTTAATTTTCGACAAAATGATTTCAACCGGATTTAACATAGGTCCTACCCTCAACATTTTCGCTTGGCTGTCTAAAAATACTTCTTCCAATCGTGAATGGCACAGTGATATTATCTGACACAACTACAAGATTGTCGAATCAGTTTCATCAGTATCATCATTCATTAAAATATTGTGAAATAATAAAATAATAAAATAATTGTTATCAGTTCACTGTTATCAATGATAATCGTTTCCTATAATATTCAAAAAATCAGACAATCTTTCTACACATTCTTTGTACCACTTGTTCTCTCTTTTTTTTGTTCCTAATTTCTGTTGCATATTAATATCATTAAAGTATTCTTTTTAACAATCCAAATTATGTTTTTCAATATTTTTTTTCGTATATGTAAAATATGATAGTTTTAATAGTAACTATTGTTACATATTTTATAACAATAAGTTAATATAGTTCTGGATAATTGTTAAATATAATATATAGTAGAAACTATGATTAAAGATAGGAAAATAAGTTTTTGCTTAAAAACTACCTTTAATAACTTTTGCATCGCAAGTAGCAATATACTTGATGTTATAAAGGAGTATTCGAATATTTGATTTTTTTCAAATGTTTTCACTCTGTTCTGATCTGAACAACTTATAATTCCTTTTCAAGTTCCTACACAGAATTCTGTTATTAACAAATTAAATTTTCATTAGGATCGTATTGTAAATATTTTTAGAAACAAAATAATGAATGGTTTCGATTTTAAATGTGATGACGTTGTCAATAAATATTATATACACTAAATATTCTATCATTTACAAGAACTTTTCAAATCTATGACCCGTCATTATGGACTGCGACCTCCTAAACGCAAGAGACGTTTTTCTAGTGATGAAGATGAGGTAAGTATACATTTTTAACAATCCTATGATCTATTTGTTTTAATAAATTCATTATTTATAGAATAAATTAAGCTGTATTAAATAAAAACGATACTATACTTAAAATTCATAACAATTGCAATAACTGATTAGAATTTTGTATTGAATTTACTATCAACAATTAAGATTTTGATCAACTTTATCAAATGTTTTTTTTTAAAGTATTTAGAGTAAGAGCCATTAATTTTATTTTTCTTATACATGTATAAGAGATTTAATTTGCTTTTGGGATTTTTTGTTGCAGAAAATTTTTGTTTTAAATTGTTAATTCTATGTTTTAGTGTATACTAATAATTTTATTCAAAATTTGTGTTTGTGTAATTATTTTTAGGCTTTATTTTTCCCAAATCTCTGCACTGGCGACAAAACTTGCAATCAGTCTAAATTTCATAATTTTTATAGATTAGATTATTTTAATCCCTTTTGTGTCCTTCGTGAGATTTGTAGTAAAAATAAATTTGATAGAGAGTAACTCGTTTTTATTAATTTTTGTGTTAGTTTCGAAATTTGGATATTTTATTTTTCAATATTATCATTCTCTAGATAATATTAAATTGAGATCTGAGAAGTCTTATTCTAAATTATACATTGGATACTTTGACTTTAAAATTGAGGTTTACGGCGAATTAAATTTATTTTTCAGGAACTCCCCGGACCCTCAAGTTGCAAATCGGCGCGAAAATTGACTTCGGGCATTGAATGTGATGAGGACTTTAATGAAGTATATTTATAACATCCCATTTCTGAAAAAAATACCAATTTTTCTGTTTTATTATAAAAATATGAATACAATCTTAATATATCAATTCTAAAACATGAAAACAACTGTCCAATAAATGGCAATGCGTACACAAATTGATTGGGAATGATTTTGGTTGAGAATACAAAATAAATTTGTTAAACGTTTTTTGTTTTGTTTATTTTTTCCTTATTTTTGTACTTTTTATTAGATTTCGACTAGACAGAAAAACACATGCTGTTATTTTTGCAAAACGTTTGTCCTCAAAATTCGATTGCATATCGAAAGATTCCACTCAAAAGAAACTTCGGTTTCTGGCGCAATGGCTTTAATGTCGTCGAAAAAAAGAAGCGATGAGTACCGGTTGGAGATTGATAAATTTCGTCGACTAGGAAATTTCCAGCACAACATTGATATCCTAACGCGAGCCAAAATAGGAGTTTTTATTGTAGCTAGAAAGATAATTGGAAAAACAGTGTCATCAACTTCATTCTATTTGCCCTGTATTTACTGTTTGGCCTTTTTTTCTGTAACGAACCTTGACACTCATTCTAGAATATGCATTCATAATCATGACTTTACAGATTTAAGGGAATCTTCACTAATCAGTTCGAAACGCACCTCTTTGAAAGCATATGCTCTGTTGGTCGTCTACATAGCCGCAGTTAAATTCCCTGAAGCATTAACACAAGTGTTGAATCATC
>JAUZNC010005417.1:0-26274 GCA_034780395.1 Vannuccia rotundouncinata | reverse complement strand
ATTGAAAAAATGTTTTTAAGACTGTTGTCATGAGTGTGAAAGGTTTAAAATATCTCTACTATTTGAAATACATATTTTTCCGGAATTATGCAACCAAATATGCTAATTTTCCATTTCATAAGCATGGAACAATGCTTAATTCTCTGCTTTGTTCAATTACACAATGAAAGCCATCCAAAGTAAGTCAGTTACATTTAAGTAGATAACTTTCTTTTGTCTAATTCAGATCAAATGTATCTTTGAAAGAATTATATTTCAACAGTTGTGGAAAATAAAGGTTATTTATAATTGCAGAAATAGTAAATAAGTCAGTTATGGGTTTAAAAAATAAATAGGAGTTATCTATTAAAGTTAAGTTAGTATCTAATATCTGAACTGCCAGAATTAAATTAACAAAATTAAAATGAATTCATTTCTAAAACTTTGATTTTATCATAGTGAAATAATTAAGTTAGTTTTATTTAACTTTTGTTGTTCTGCTGTACATATTGCACATAGATTTTTCAACTCGCAGTTCTTAGAATAGGAAGGACAAAAGTATAAGCTCTTATATTGGATAACTACGTCCAAACAGCTGTCACAAAATCAATCATGTCAGGAGCTTATTTGAAACATCTATGATAAAACTGACAAGTCAAAGTCGATAAAAAGGACAAGTGACAAGATAGTCCCGAAAGTGGAACTTTTTACTGTTGTAAAAGATATCCATATGTAATATTTTAAATTTTTGAAATCACCTTGTTGTTTAATAAAATTATAATTAAAATTATTTGATAATATTTCATAAATTAATTAATTAAGAAATAATTTAATTATAACTATATAATTAATTAAAAATTATTTAATTTGTAACAGTTACTATATTTTATAGTTCTAAATTGGTAATAAAATGAATATTTGCGAATTTAAGTACTGTAAATATAATTTTATCTTGAATATTTATTACTATTATATAATGTATATATACATATAGTTATTGATAGGTACATTATAGCTAATTGACCAAATCCTATTTTGTTGTGGTTGACAATTTTTCATATTTGGTAAATATAAAGTTAAGTCTATATTCAAAATCAATAAGACTTCAAATTATTTTAAAATTTGTCATATAATTAATTTAATAAGTGTGCTTTATAATTAATAAATATAAACAAATAATAGGTATATACATCATAAATAGACAATATAAATAGTAGGTATATACATCAATATTATAATAGAATATTAATTAGAAACAAAACATTTTTACGACTTGAAGAAATTTACCATCAAAAAGAATTTTTATTTAAAGAAGATTATATTATTTATTGAAAAAATATATAATTAAATTTAAATCAAATATTTACAATTTTTTAATTTGGTTAAAATTGAATTATGGAATCAAATAAACAATCAATCATTTAGTCGTAAATATTAAAATTGAGAAATAAAGTATTCAGTCTATGACAGTTAATATAAAACTATACAGTTCAATAAATCTGTGATAGGTAAGGAATGTAACTTAATTAAATTAAACTTATATACACAGTTATTTATAAGTTGTGGCATCTCTTCCGTAAAGATATAAATGTATAACTATTTATAAAACAAAAGTTATAATACATCATATAAAAATTAAGTTTTTTTTAGAAAAAATCATACTTAACAAATTAGTTACTTGTTTATAAATGATTTGGTTTCGGCAGGCTTTAGATTTGAAGTAAGTTGTAGTTCTGACTTCTTGAAGTCTTTGCGCATGAGATAGATTAGGTTGGCAATAAACAGCACAATGTCGGCGACAACAGACACCCAGAACCCCCAGCCTAGATGCAACTTTTGCGACCGGATCTTTAGATTAATGCCATGACTTGCAAAATCGCCCCAGACAGCAATAGCTGTCAGGAGGCACAGAACTAAAAAATGGAAGAAGATTTATTGGGCTTATTAAATTACTTTTATTGATATTAAAGTTTGATATGCGATCTATACTTTATTTAATGTAATCCTATACAAAAATTATCCAACTATTGAATGCACTGCTTTATACTTTTCCAACTATATCAGATTGACTTGTTTCAAAAAGTTTCTTAATCGTAAATGAAACTATAAGTCAGAGCAATAGAAACAATTTATCAACTGTAGATGCAGTAACTTTTATTATTATTAAAGTTGTGATTGAAATAGATATAAATTTCTTTGAATATTAATGAATAAAATTCCTTTTTCTAGATATTATATAAATGTTTTACAAATTACTTAAAATTTTCTTTTTTTTCTTTTCTTGTTTCTATAGATTAAAATATTTCAAATATAATCTAAATTGTGGTATGGAAGAAGTCATTAATTCGATATTATACGCTCATTTTTTTGAGTATATGGAGAGATTGTTTCTATAAAGCCGAATAAGGATTTACACTTTAAAAATATGAAAAAAGTGCGTATATGAATTTTTCTCATAAATGTTTCTTTGGTCATGCACTTTCATAAATACAATTCCTTCATTCTGATTCGACAAGAAATACTCAAAGCAGGATATCTGAGTTCTTTCAGACAATGTTGAAATATATTGAAATAGAGACACTTCTATCATACTACTCAATATTAAAACCTTATTACCGGCGATCTTTTAACGGGATAAAATAATGGAACGGTTAAAAATGTACAATATAATTATACGATGAGTATAATGAGTCGATTATGATAATTCATTCTTATATGTATTTTTAAAAGGGTTTGGTATAAAATTCTAATAATTCAATAATATACTACTTCTGTAATTAATTGCTTTGAAATAAACTATATCTAGATAAGAATCATTTCCATACTTACAGCTTGACATCAGTGTACAAACGAAGGCCAGCCGACAACTTTTGCTTTTGGCTAAAGAGACTACGGTGAGCCGAATAACAGCGAGAACACTGGCGCAGACTGCGCATAACGCTCCCACGATGCTGAAAGCCCGAGTGGTCTGATATTCGTCTGTGGGATCGGGACAAAATCAAACATATAAAAAATACACAATTTCTTATGTGGAAAGCAAAGGGCTATAATATATCCAAAAGTGGGTTTCGTATCACCACTTCAACAATAATAATAACTCCTATTTCGGCAAAACGAACTTGTGTTTATTCGTAATTAAATATTTAATTTGTTATGAAATAGTTTCTTCCGTAACAAAATTCGTTAAACCATAACAATTTATTTTACGCTAAGCAATGAAAGTATTCTAAAAGTAGAGGATGATGTAACTGGTTCACTCCGGTCACCAAAAATCTCATTCACCAACGCTGGCAAGCCTACCGAGCTAAAAAGTTCCCACTCTTCCAGCACCTCAAACTCAAAGTCAAATTCGAAATCAACAAGTCCAAAAGAATTTGGGCAACCATAAACATGAATGCCAAGAATTCTCCGTGGAATATTTTCAACGCTATCTCTGGTGCCAACGCTTCCAAAACAAAAGTATTCAAGGTCTCATAGACAATCTCAAACTGTACAGCCCTTCCTCCAATCCCGCTACTTATAGCATTGAATAGATATAAACTATAGATATAGCATTCAATCCGTCAAAATTCCTGGGTACACTAGTGAACCCATCAGCGTAACATCGGGCGTTCCCCAGGGCGACGTGCTCCCTCCCTCACTATTCTGTGAATATATTCGCAACCTGACTAACTTTAACTCTACGTCGTCGATACCACCGCGGTCACACTCCACTACGACGCTTCGACTGTCCGTGCCAACATTGAAAGCATAATATCCCCTGTTGACTCAGAGATCAAAGAACTTGGCCTGACTCTAAACAGAACCAAAACTCAAATTATGTGTATCGCCCGTATTCAAAAAACCCTCGAAAACAACCCTTCATACTGTTATAACATCCAACTCATCGAAATCCATGTTAGCGTTAACAGAAAATGGAATACTCATTTATCTGCCATCATAAAAGCTGCCTCTAAAAAACTTTACCCTCTCCGTCGACTCAAAAACATCATTGATAAACAAACTCTCCTAAAAATTTACTTCTCCAACATTCGTTGCATCATAGAATATGGCTCACCTCTCCTCATCGTGTCCATCACCATGAGAATCAGAAATCCTCGAAACATTTCAGAAAAAAGATCCTTATGATATACCACCCAGAAAACGACCTTAACATCCCATCTCTAGCTTCCAGGAGATGTTCTTCCACTAAAAACGTTATCTACAAGCTCATAATAATAGTGCACATGTTCCTCACCCCCTTACCCCACACAACGTTTCTAGATCAAAACATTTCTTTCAACTACCTTCATCTTCCACTTACAGACTCCATTCTTTCATCCCAAACAACCATCAAATATGCTTCTCTCTAATTATATACACTATCTTAACGTAAGGACTAGGTTTTCATAGTTTATGTACTTGTCGATATTTTCTCGCAACAAAACACATTATGGAGTTTAAATACAAAGCAAACAATATTTAATAGATAAAATCTATTGTAAAATAATTTTTAGTTTATTTGTTTATATATTTTTTGGATGAATATTTACATCCATTTTACTTTTCATTTTAAAACAAATTATCTTTATAAATTAAAATAGAAAAAATATATTTCCTTTTAACTTTGGGATTTTAAAACTTATATTTTGACTAAATCGATGGCTAAAAATGTGTCACTTTTTATTTTCTGCCTATTTACTGGTTCAAAAGATATTTTAATATAACCTCCCATAGCATGCAAGTAACCAATTTGATGAATTTTTAAATAAGGAAGAAACTTGTCATAAAACATTAACTCTTTAATAAACTTTGCGTGCTAAATTCTGAATTTCTTATCGAAAACGAAATTCAAAAATGGAGTTAGCTAGTTACAATCGATATTAATTTCTCTTAAACTTGTATATACTAATTTAAATATTAATTGTAAAGAATAAAGAATGAAGTTGATAGCATAATTGCATAATTCAAATATGTAATTTTAAATAATATATATACTTATTCCTGTACATCTTCTGTCACCAAAATTCACATCTGTTCCCTATAAACAAGGTCGCAAGCAATTGGCGTTTATCTTGATTCCATTTATCATACACATACCCAGACTTCCTATATTGATCTGTTTATATCATGTTTAAGGGATGCATTTTTGACGGAATATATCTTAGGTCTGGTATACAAAAACTAAAACAAACTTTGAACGAATATAAATATCTAAAAATGTTGCTATTACAATTCATACAGAATGAATATAAAAGCAATTTATTTCGAAATTGAAATAATTTGTTTATATTTCCAAATGTTTGATATACATTTATCTTCGCGTATATCAATTTTATCCTGATATAATTCTAATATTGGAAGTCTAATTTGTATAAATGTTCCTAATTTAAAGAAACGCGTGTCTGAAAAACATATTAAAAATGTAAGTTAACTAAAAAATATAGTTTTAAAAATTAAATTTTTTTAACCACTTTGGTATTTTTTGTATTATTTAAAATTGTCTTCTTCTTTTTATTATGTTGTGTTTCCAGTGGTGTCATTTTATACAAAAAGTGGTTTATGTAAATTTACTTCATTTTTTAATTTTTTTAGACTGTCCCCTTTTTCCAAAGTCCATAATAAAATAGTTACATGAAAAGTTAAATATATATTATATATCTGATTATATTAATTTTCTGCAATTATTAATATATTTTTTATAAATAAATAAAAAAATTTAATACAATTTTGTTTGAGAAAAAGACAAGAAATAATTCATAATTTTTTTTATTTTTTCGTAAATTTTAAAGTCTGAGAAGTTTAAAAGATTTGATTATCATAGAAACGTTATTTTATTTATATACATTTTGACTGTTTAGAGTGTACTAAAATTTGTGAGAGAGGTCAACAAAGTAAAAAGTAAAGAGATTTATATACAAAGCAAATAAATAATTTGTAACATTAAAATAAAACGGTAAAGTAGTGATTGATGAGAAAGAAACATTTGTAATATATTATTTGTGGCGATATCTGGAGTATTCCGGAAAAGTATAAAACTATTTTTATTAGTTATTACTTAAAACTCTTAATAGAATAGCTTTGCCATTGAATACAAATATTTCCTCCTTTGTTTCTAAGAATTTACAATTTAATAAGTCGATCTTATTGCAGTTTAAAATTTTCGCATTTCGACTTTATCAAAACGCCAAAAAATAAAGTGCAGTTAACTTCTGCATAAAAAATGTTTTTTTCTTATTTTTAAAATGTTTTCATGAGTCATTGAACATATCAATATACCCATTTATACACTCCACACTTTTGGGTGGTTATGTGTGTTTTATCTCTAATAGGAGAAAGAAAAGAAAACAATTATTTGAGTCTGTTAACCCCATATTAAATTATCGAAATCTATTATCGCTTTTTATGAGACAGGTCAGAACATGGTGAATTTTTTTAATGTAAATGAAATATTGGAATATTGTCTATAGAAAAAATGAAACACAAATTAAAAGAAAAACAACTTTTTTGAAAAAGCTTTTTAAATATATAAAAACATACTCTAAGTTTATATTCTTGAGATAAATAAATACAGGGAGTTGTATATACACGATATCATACGATTTCATTCTTTACATATTTTTAATCAACTTTTTTGATCGTCAACATATTATCCACATATTCTAAAACTCGATCAACCTAATTTAATTAATATTAGCTGTTGTTCCTAAATTCAATATTCAATTATATTTGTTATACAATTTTTACATAAAAGCCGATATCAAATAGGATGAAATATATTATATATGTCTCCATGCAGTTAACTATATTTTTCCAATTAAAAATAAATATAACTGAATCGATTTTTCCATTATTAAGTTAAAAATATGTTTATGTTAATGAAATAAAATTTTCACCTTTAAATGGAATACATAGTTTTTTATAACATGTGTAAAATTTACACGTTCAATGCTTCAGAAAATAAGTCATAACATTTTTCAGATCAGAATAAAAAGTGTAAGCCATATATTATAAGTGTAAACCAAATAATTTATGTCCTTGTACCGAATCTGTTAAATCACATGCCTGTCTGTGATGTCCATGTGTTCCAATATATAACTAGAAAAGACACTTGAAGTGTGAAGCTAAATCTTACTTTAAAGTATGAATCGGATGAATTTAAGAATAATATCTTATATGTATAGCGAGATCTTCAATAGTTTTATTGCTGATATACAGTTTCTTCTTTACTTCTATTAATTCATGTTCGTTCACATAGAACGTAAACTGTGGATGAAAGATAACACAATTTCGTCAGCGCACATGTACTGTACTGCCTTTATTGCTATAATTGAGTGAAACCTCTAAAATACATTTATTTAAGTATCTGTATTTTCTTGTTTATTCAATAACATCATCAGTCGTCTTAAAATGTTATTATTTTTCTGATTTTGTTATTCCTGTTATATTATTGTAGACATAGAAAAAATTAATCCAATGTTGTGATACTATAGGATTTCTACTTAATCTACTAATCTCTAAATAAGGCAAAATGAAAAAACAATTATGTTGTTTTCAAATATTAATGAAATTTATAAAAGATCTATTTTTAGAATTTTGAAAAATTAATAAAATTTCTTTATTGACAAATTCATCTTTCTGTAAAAACTTAAAACGAAAATGTAATGTTATTTAAAAAATATTCTTTTTCATAAATCCAGTGTAATTTAAAAGGCAACGTTTGTGAAACATTTGCAGTTCACAAATTCCATTCTTGATATTCCTAAAACTTACAACGTTTAGCCGAAATGTACTTTTATTTAACATTTGTTTTTATTTCAGATAAAAATGTATATTACATACATTTTAGTTTGCGTATATAAAATCAATCGAGCTTAAAAAAAGCTTTCTTGGTGCTATCGGGAAATAGATTTTATAGTTTTGGAAATGATTCCTTTTTGGAATTCAGTGAAGCACAGAATTCCCCAAATTAAATGTAAATTTAATTTTTTTCTAGGAGGTTAAATTCCATTTTTCGTAAACAGAAATGGCATCATTTTAGTCATATCCTGTCAACTGACACTTCTATATAAACACACACAAGAGCTAGATCAAATTACGAAATACATAACTTCGAGAATATCTGTCGAGTTATTTTATTTAATCCTATTTATAGTTATTGTGTAAATATTTTTTGAATGTTGAGATGAAATTGCTGCTTCAAATTAATTTATTGAATTTTTGGAATATTCTATTAAATAAGTCATTTTGGATATCAGTGAAAGTTTTGTTTAGATCGTATCAATAATATTCTACAAAAGTATCTAAGTATATTCCATATGTCCTTATATGTTCCATATGTCACTATACAAAATGGTATAAATTGTGTACTGTATATGGACATATAAATTAAAATATATATATTATACATAATATAATATCTAAAATGTCCATAAGACATCTTTAAGTAGATCCTACTATATGCTATGTCACATGTTTGTACTTATTTAGAAAGGAAATAGAAATAAAAGTTTCATTAATAATTAAACAACTTTTAATACGTAATTAACTCATATTTTTTGACTAGAATTTTTTTGTGCTGTAAGTGTAACCATTACAAGATTATCTAATATGGCGGAGTGTTTCAGAAAGGCACATATAAAATATAAGGGCAAAATTCCATTAAATTAACATCTAGAACTAGAAAAAATTAAATAAAAATGAATCAAGAGATACTTATAACAACTGTTAAATATTTTAAGTACCTATTGGTAAAATTGATTCACTTTAATTTATTGTCTAATTGAAGCGGTTGTGATATACAGAGAATTATTTTATTATACTTCTATTGTATTTAACCGTTCTTTTTATTTTCACTGTTACATTATATATATATGTAGATGAAAATAGTGAACAGCTATAAATACATTAGTTCCATTAAAGTGACTTATAGTTCCACTTTATATTAATTATAACCTCTCCCATAAAACGGTAAAATGAAAGTCGATTAACCGTTTATGGACTTGAGAAAGGTCTTGAGAAAGCTGCTTCAAATATACACCGCATATACTATTTTTAAATGTTGTAAATAATTAACATGTTGAAAAACGATCTTGACCTGAATTTGAAAATATTATTTTAATTTAAAGCATCATCAATCTCTTGCCTGCCCCTTCTGTTCCTCTGATTTATTTTTAGTAGGAGAATTGGAAAGGGCTATGAAAGGTAACTTATGAAAACTTCTAACAACAGAGAACAACATAGAAAATTGAAATTTCCATTGGGAAAAGTCTGCTTAAGAGTTTAACGTGGATCAAACTCAGAGGAAAATCAATCAATGTACAGGAAAGATTATTTTATTAAAAATCAATTCACAATTTCATAAATTTTAACTTGATGCAGAGAAATAATGTCCACATGACAGGTAACTGATTTAAATTGAAGATATTGAAATATATACGTTCGTTTTTTATGATGAAATATTTTTTAATGAATACTAATTTTCAATATGCAAATAATTCAAATAATAAAAAACAATTTTCATTTTTGTATTAAACAGTTTATTAACCAAATTAATTTATTCAAAATAATACAGAAAGCAGATTAACGAAAAAATATATTTGGCACAAAAAGTATCCTAAATGATTGACAAAAAATACGTTAAAAAGTTCTTTAAACCAGTTCTCTCAATTAAATTATATAGCATAATCTATTAATGGTCGTGTCGCTCTTTTTAAATAGTTTGAAAGTATTTTGTTGATTTTAAAATTTATAATTAAAGTTAATATCGATTTTTTAATATTTCTCTAAAACAAGGATTAATATATTGAAACTCTTTTATATTATTTGTACATTTTTAAATTTTTGGAACGCCTTTGCAAATGTATGTGTGCTAACTACCGGTTAAAATAAATGTTGGTCTACTATATAGATACTGAGTGTACCCTTAAGCACTTTCCTATATAGGGTCCAGTTGTTTGCTTTTAAATATAATATCGAGTCGAGTGTTAATATGTCAACAATTTAGAGAATTGTGACAGAAAATGTTTACTAAACAAACAGCTTTAAATAAAAACCTCAAATTGTCTTTCAGTGTGGAATGAACTTTGCTTATAATAAAACAATGCGTGTCTAAATTGGATTGCAAACTTAATTCTTGCAATAATACAATACCATACTATATATAAGCTTCTTTGTGTGACGATCAACAGGAAACTTGTTTAAACACAAAGGCATAAAGCGAATACAGTAATGAGAATGTTGAATGAATAACGAAGCGAGGGGGGAGGGTACTTTCTGTTGTGCTTATTGTATATCGAAATGGTTAGACAATAATTTAAAATATTTTTATTTTATTTCAATTTGGGCTATTATGAAAAAATACTATTTTTACATAATGTAATGACTTTAATCAAAGCGTGTTTTTGTTTTTTATTATTGGAATTTTCCCTTTTATCAAAATTTAGAACGTTTTCAAAAGGAATCTAATTTGTGCCGACTATATGGAGCGGAATAGTTCTGTGTTTTCAACCCAGCTAAGTTGTAACCATCTAATTCATAAAATGTGATAGATTGATCTTTGGTTTTAGACCTATCTGATAACGCATTCTTTAGCGTAGATAAATATCGTTCTAAGCTAGATCATTCTTAATTCTTGAGAAGAATTTATGCAATTACTAAAGGGGTTTATTTGACGGTGAAATAACTTATGATGGAAGTCAAAACAATTCTTTTACTTTTGGATGGAAATGAACGTTTTTATCATATAAGCAAAAATTATAATCAAAAATGCAATAATCCACCAATTAGATAAAATTTATAAAGTGTTTTTAAATGTTTACTTTTGATTTGTATTGCAAAACGACTGAAATGAATGATGGAACTAACCATTCTAAAATAGAAACACTCTGTGTATAATAGAGATAAAACAACAAAATAATAATTTAATAAAAAAAGATCAAATAACAGACGTTTGTTTCAGCTATAAACCTTTATTTAAAAAAAATAACAGACAGAAACGAAATTTTAATCTTCCACTAGATGTTGTATTATTATAAAAATGTAGAATTAAAATCTTTTATTCAAATTTAATTATTTGAACAAAAAATTCGTTCTTGTAAAAACTAAAAGATTTTTTTGGGCGTAACTTTAAAAGATGGAGTTTTAAATTAATACTGTTTTGTGTAATGCTTCTTCTGCAAACTAAAATTTATTATAATCACTAATATATTTGTGTTAATTATCCTCCCAAAAAGACTTTAGGTGAATCAAAAAATATACATTTGTAATGTAAATATGAGGCTAAAAAAATTCTTAATATTTCAAGTAGAAAATATTGTTTTAATAAGTAAAACATAAATCTATTGTTTTTTACAATATTTTTATAATAATTTGATTGTGTCCCACTATAGCCATTTTTCTTCGTACAAAATTGAATTATTTCCTTCATTCTTGCTTAATAATTTAATTACATTAAATACAAATTTTATATTATATTCGTTTTCATTTATTTCATTTTCCTAAACGTAAAAGTGTCGAGAGTCTCTTATAATAATTAAATAAATAAACAATTCAAGGTAGTGTATAAGTTTACAGAAATTAAGTTATAATAGTTTATAATTTTATTTTTCTAATGAATTACAATTAAAAATAAAACAAATTTCTATTTGTGAGTTTAGACCTTCAATAACAACCTAAAAACAACCTTTAGTTTCAGGACAATTGTTCTAAATATTTTTAAAAATCAAAAATGTTTTCAAACAACGCAACGTGCTAATTTAAATCCAACTTTAAAAAGTTAACGAAAGTTGACGAAAAAACATTCTGATTTGAGTATTAATTGATGCAAATAAGTTTTTTATCAAGAAACTTGAAAAAGTAAAATTGTTTTACTTTAACAAATATACCTAATATAAAGACCCACATTTCCCGCTTAACAGGGTTGGAAAAAATTGTACTTTGTCATTGTCCCTCAAATTTTCAGATCTTGCTTTTTATTCGTAAATTTTCTAATTTTAAAGAGAACTGTTTCTCCTCTAACTTTGCAAACCATTAGAACACTGCAGCGAACCAATATTATTTCAAAGTTTTCTCAAGAGATGTAGCAATAAAATTCAGTCGAAATCTGATATTAATTCTGTTCGCATAAAATTGTAACATTTTAGTTATTTTCCGTTTATCAAAACTGTCCAGAATTGTTGTGCTTCACATAAGTGGTCAAATGTCATTTAGAATTTTTTAGGTATAATATTTGCAAATTCCGAAGTTGTGAATATTTCAAAATCCTATATAATGAAAACTCTACTTATTTAAGTTGTTCTTTTATAAAGAAATGTAGTCAAAGAGAGTTATTATTAGTCAAACGAATTATACAATTATGAAATCTGACTAATCAGATATTTCTGAAAAGAACGTTTCAAAGAATATATATGTATTAGATAAATAATTTAGGAAAAGGAATTTTTGGATATATGAAAATGTTAATTATAGAGTCATACATAACAGAATTTGTATAGAGAAAGAGAATTTTGTTTCTAACTGTTTAATGCAAAGAATTTTTCTGCTCTGACATTTATAAGAAAGAAAGAAAAATTTGTATTAATAAATATGGACAATATAATTAAGCTGCTTTTTACCTCATAAGCACAACAAGTTTTTCTTTATTTTCTCCCCATAATTTACTATTTTTTGTGTTTTTTGGTTCAAAATTCATTATACAATATATTCATAAATATGCCACTTAAAATGAACATGATAAAAAAGACACAACATTGGATATAAAATTTTGAAGTATAGATTAACTAAAAAACCGGCCCATTCATTAAATTATTGGAGAAATGATTGATGTACACTGCAGAATTTGATGTTTCCACTGCACTACAAGTATCCAATTAAGATGTATATATGCATTTGAATGTACACATTAGATGAACGGAGTATGGTGTGTAAAGAGAAAATAATTAGATTTACATTACAATTCAATCAAATTTGGTACATAATTGTAATCGTCTTAAAATATATCCAAAGGAAAGAAAAGAAAATCAAAAAATAATCGAGATGGTTCATTTCAATGTATCTAGAGTGATGTACTCAACATGTCTTTATATATGAAGCTATATTATATATGTTGTTTTTATCTTAAATCTCTTAATGGGTCACATTTCCTGTTGTATTTTCTTTATATTAATACTTTCTGTTATATATTTATTTAGACTAAATAACTGACAATATATTTTTATTAAAATGAATTGCTTTCTGACGTCACAAGATAACATTCAAAAGAACTATATTAATACATCAACTAAAGCAAAAAAGTGTCGAGTGTTCACCTTGTTATAATACAACGCATATTCATCACTTAAAAAAAAGAGTGTTAAAAATATAATGATTTTATAAGAATTAATTCATACCAAAAGTTGTCAAAATATCAGATGTACTATTTTTATGAGAAATAGCAACAATAAAACCTTTAATTTAAAACCTAAACAATAAAATATCGACTTTTTTCTCTTGTTAAATTTAATTGTTAACAAAAAAATTTCGCCAAACATTAAAAAGTGAGCTATTAATTTTTGCTATTCAATTCTTTATCCACTTTGCTATATACCTTTCATTTATTTATTATATTACATGAATAAAGTTTATTTATTAAACAACAAAAATATTTGTTATCATCGAACTTCGTTTATTTATTAATCCATTATAGACTCTCGTAGAAAATTATAATCAAAAATATATTTAAAAGTTCTCCATAATTATAAAAATTTAAGGAAAATAAAAAATACATTCTTACTGGTACTTAAATTGAATTTAGAAATTCGCATGAACCAGTTGAAAATTTCATTAAAAATTGATCTAATGAGAGATAAGAGATCCATTTAGCAAGAGTATATAGTTTTATAGTAGGGTGCAGAACACATTTCGTGATTGTCAACAAATAAAAAATTATCGTGATCTTTAAAAGTTCATTCATATTTAGTAAATTTTGTTTTAATTTGTATCGATTTTTAAATATTTCAGAAAAAAGAGTTGCTTAAATAAACTTTAAAATGAGCGTTTTAAAAGAAGTTTATAAAGAATTAAACATTATTAATACACTGGGTGAGTTTATGTTTGGTTTTATCTAAAAGTTTTAAGAGAAGTTTTAGACTTAAAACTATTCTAAAACTGAAAATAAACTCATTTTCAAAAGTTTTAAAACTTTGTCGGCGTCTTAAAACTGCATTAAAACTTTTAATGCTTTTACATGAAATCTAAAACTAAGCACCAGGAGATTAAATAAAAACGAATTTAATTTCAGTTTTAGTATTTAAAAATATGTTCAATATCGCGGCGCAGGCAATTGCACTTGGCATTTTTGATAGAAGGCATCCAAATAAAATAAGACTGACATATATAAACCAAATTTTATTTACATCTATTTTAAAAGTTTTGAAACCGTCTTAAGAAAGTTTTAAAACCAATCTAAGTTTTATGAAAGACTTTTAGATCAAACCAAACATAAAGTCACCTAATGTATTATTTATATCACATGAAAATTTGCAATTTGTTTAAACTTGTCGAGCAATATATTTTATTAAATTATAGAAATTAAAACAATTTAGTCATTATTTTAGATTTCATTAAAGGTTTGAATAAAAGTTAAAAAATCAGTTGGTTTATGCTTTCATTAAATATTTAGAATGAACAAAGTCTTTAAACGCATGATATAGGTTGAGGTCAACGTACTTTTAACATAGTCATCTTCGTGGTGCCAGATTCCGCGGTTATGATCGCCATCACTCCATGCGGAACCTCCGCAGACCCCAATCGTGGCCAGAACAGCGCCTAAACTGGCCAGACAAACGATCACAATATCTGCAATCCGAGTCGGTGTCATCCGAAAGGACTCTTCTTGGGCACTGTTGTTTGGCTGCTGGGTCACTTTGGTAAGGGCTGGATCAACGGTACTTGACTTCTCAATACTTCCCGTGTCACTATCGTCCGCCTTAAGGTGAGAGTGTTTTCGGACATTACCCAGTTCCGCCTGGTTGAGTCCCGACAGTCCATCAGAATTGTTCATGCTTCTTTGGATTGACCAGCTGGTAACGAAATACAGTTTTTATTGGTAACAATCAAATCTTCTCTCTAAATCTGTGAAAAAAATATATCTTTCATTGGAGGAATCATATGCTGAAAATAACTCTTAATAACTTGGATGAAAGTATACATTTGTATTTATTCTTGTTGGAAGAGCCAAAGGAACATATATAGTTATTTACAAGAGAATAATAAGCATGCCTCAATCTGCTGTTGCTTAGTTTTATTGCAATTAACCAATTGCTGGCAGTGGGAATTTTTCTACTTTTTCTGGATTCTTTAAGAAACAGTATTAATCACCTCGTTATTTCATTGGTCAATGGGTGCAACATTTCGACATACTGGGTGTGATGTTGGGAAACTTATGATTGTGAACTTGTGAATGTAAACGCGTACACACTATAGAAGATGTATCCATATTTTAAAGGTTTTTACATTTTCTTAAATGTTTCAGTAGATCTGAATATATGTTTAAGTTCAATACAATTTCCTACGTGTTGCTTTCAACATTAATAAACTTCACACCAAGGGACTCTTTTTATGCAGATGCATTTTATAAAATCTAGATTTTCTCTTTGGTTGCATAGTACCAAATAGTTATGGCATAGTTAGATTCAAGGATGTATTATTTAACACTGTACCTAACATAGTAAGTAAATCATCTATTGTGTACGTAAGTTACAGTAAGTAACATAAATAAATTGAATTTGGTGAAGTTTTAAGTTTATTGATACAGCGATTAAATGCTTCAAAAAATTCAACCAATTAAACTCTGCTAGTTCGATTCTGTGAAATATCTTATCACAAGCAATACAATTTCAGCAAAAATTAATTATTTTTCATAGTAGCATGATCAGAGATTTTCAATTTTATTAGATAACATTTAATTTTCTATCATAAAAATTTTACGTTCATTCCAACATCTGGTAAAATGAATGATAGAAAAAATAAAAATAGGCATCATTATTCAATGACGTAGTTTTTATAAAACGAACAAATAAAATGGTTAGGTTTCCTATCTATAGTTCTATTTAGTATCTATAATATACGGACGACTCTTAAAAATTCTTCTTATTTTATTTATCAATGTCAAAGGTTAACTAAAAAAATGTTTAAAATACACAATCATACTTTTACTCGAAACACAAAGATTTTTTGTTGATTTTTGTTAAATATATCGAATCTGAGGACTATAGTGGTATTCCATAAAAAATTATATATATTATGAAACTTTGAAATTGTCTTTCTAAATAACATTTCAGCTAACCATATCTTTAAATAAAATATAAACTATAATTTTAAAATTAAAATTAAAATTACTAATAATTATTAGAAGAAAGGCCTTTTTGATTTACTAGAAACAGAAATATATTTTTTTTCGCTTATATATTAATATGCATTTTAACACATAAACTTATTAAGACGCACACATATATTTACTAAATTATCTTGTAACTTTTGATTTTATATATCAAGTTAGTTGGACTAAGCATGTTTAGTATTATTAGATAAAGAAACACAACAAATGACGCCAGTCATAATAAAAAATGCAACGAAATATGTTTTCATTAAGTTGTGAATATTTTTCAATGAAAAATTTAAATGAATCCCGATCTAAAAATCATTTTTAAAATCATTTTGAATAGAAATCCAATTAATTTCGTACAATACAATAATAACAAACTGAATAAGAAATACGTGTTTAAAAGGTTTATTATACTCAATATATTTGAAATATAGCAAATTGTAAACCTTTACCCATTTTTTAAAAAATAACAAAATCAAATCAGAATATCAGATTTAGTTTTATTTATTTATAAATCTATATTCAAGAAAGAATAGGTTCATTATCATTTTAAAAGGGATATTATAAATAGAAGAATGGGAACTAAAAATTGTCCAAAAACCCAATATTATGCAACTGAAGATAAATGGTTTCATTGCATGTTGTTATAAATTTATTCAAAATTATATCTATAAATTAGAAATTTCAGTCCTCAAGGAAGTTTTAAGCCTCGTAGTTAGGTTTAGATCTAGATCAGTTGGAAACAAATTAGTTAATGGTTTATCTCTAATTGAATTTCACTTTTGGTTGGTGAGAATACAACTTGAACCATAAGCCAGCTATTATTAAATAATGATTCATGCAAGCTGTTGTTTGTATCAAATTTATGTGGTCCTTTGCAAACACGTATAGATAACAAATTTCAAGTTCTTTTTCCTTTCTTCCTTCTTTCCATTTCTTATGTTGAAGTTTTATATCCTTTTATTATATTTCTTTGCAGTCAATATATAGAAAGTTTTGGAGACAAATTAGCTTGCTATATTAGCAAAATTATAGTTTGAAACACACATTTTGGATAATTATATTATAGTTGGCTCATTCTCTAATGCATAAAATTTTTATATGAAATGGAGAAGGATACGTGTTTTAAAGAAATAAAATACGTTTTAAAAAATGATTTTTTATTATTATTTAATTATTTAAATCATTAATATAGAGTAAAACATTCAAATAACACTAATTTGAATACAAAGAACACTACAGTTAAACATCATGGATGAAACGAAAGAATTATTTATTATATTATACTTTTTGAAATAATATTATCTACATAAAATCGATGATCAAATAATAATATTTCATCAAATTTTTCTAATTTTCCTTTAAAAATTTGTCAATATTTCGACAAAGTCTTTGTCAATCAAAACAAAACATTCCCGAAAACGTTAATTGAAATTGTATATTTCATTCGATACCTCATGTTATGGGTACATTTTTAACACTATTGTTACAGTATGATGGTATCTGCAGTATAGCAAATGTAATATTAATAAATAGTTTACAAAATTTAAAAATATTCGCACTGCTGTCGCAAGAATCGCAAAAAGCATTTTAAAACTATAGCCTGGCTTAATAAAAACTACCGAGGAGAAAATATGGCAAGAGCGCAAACGCAATAAAAATCATGGTTGTGAGCGGAGCTAGGTTATTCTAATTGCCGTGCAGCGATGAAAATTGTTAGTACCTTAATAATGAGACGATAAAATGTTCACCAGTGTCATTTCCACACCATACATCCGATTTGGCTGAAATTTGTACTGTAAGTGTAAAACATAATTACCCTATTGACAGCTCTGTGGAATTTTTATTTAATTAATAGATCACTGTTCATCCAGTGTTATTTCCACATTTGTCTGAAATTTGTACTGTAAATATGTTCGCGAGATGCCAACTCGTTTATTGAAAACGTGTGATTATATGAAATAAATCACCGAATGAGTTGAAATTTACACATAACATGCCCAGAGCCCTCTAGTATACTGATGCAAAATTTCAGAAAAATCGAATTAGTGAAATTTGTTTATCAAAAGAACCTTTACGCGATCGAAAAATCCGTGGTTAGCCAGTCAGAAGTCCGAATGGAATAAAAAATAGGTTGGGCTTCTTCTTAGGGTTGTGGGAGAGGTCCTACAAAAAAAAGTGAATTGGACTTTCCTAAAAAAGTTATAGCGTTTCTACCAAACTGGAACAGCTAAAGTAAATCTGAAGATTAGTTCAGATATTCTCCATATGAACATTTTTACATTATGAACACTAAATATTTTATTTGGAACTTTTTTTATTTATAAGTCAAAAACTATTTTTGGTAAAAAAATGAAATTTTCTTTCAATTTTTTTTGGGTGCTTCCATCGACTCAAAACTTGTAGGCTTTTAGTTTTGGAGCAGTTCCGTCATATCACCAAAAATATGCAAAGGGGGCTGAGATAGCGAAAATCATTTTTAGGGTTAAGGATTGGGTACTTAAAAAAAATTAATGGTGTTGCGTAGGTTCGAGATTTTAAACCAATAACAGATTATTGTGTAGAACCGTGCGCGGAAATTTTGATACAATGTATAGCTTTCAATTTTGCATCTAAAACGGTTAAAATTATTAAAATAACTTGCTTTCTTTTCTTAAATTTAAAATTCACTTTTGCACATTTATCGGACAGTTTTCAACTACTCACGTCTACATGGGACGTTTGGGGAGGCTATTAGATGCAGCTACTCAGATGCAGCCCTTGGTTGAACGATCCGTCATTCCATTTCCTTTTAATCTAAAATATAATAAAATATTTTTGAATTTTGAAATTCTTGTCCAATTTCCCCATACTTTAAATCGTAAAAATTCAATGTCGATTTTCTCAACATATATCCAACCGATCTTGGATATTCTTTTATTTGTGGGTAGATCGTTGGTTCGTGGTCACATAGAGCTATCAAACTCGTCCATCGGAACTCTAATAAAAAGTTATTTGCAAAATAAAATTTTAAAAAAACTATTAACAAACGGTCTTTTTGCATAATGTAGGGACCATAATTTTGGCGGCTCGCTATGCCAAATTTTAGCTCCATAGGAGCAAAATTCACAGAAGTAGTATGTTAGGAGTAGTCTACGCAAACATTTTTTTAAATCAAGAATTTAAAAAAAAATATTTTTTTGCATTGGATGTAGAATGCATTTAATTATAAAATTCGATACAATTTTTTATTCGACTTCAAAATTCAAAAAAACCTCTCGTTTCTTTTATTACTTTTTTCCTAAAATATTTTTCTGAATTATTTTTTTCCAATAAGTGGCGCTACACTTTTATAATGCATCCCTTTTTGATTAGAACACGTTTTCTGGGATATTTACATGTAAAAATTTTTACATTGAAAAGTATTGAAGGTATAGGATAAATATTCATAAAGTCAAAACAAAAATAATAATAAATATCCAATTGCTCTAAAATTCTGATGCAATGTGTAACTTTTGATTATGCATCTTATGGTGCAACGGTTTTTTTCTTATTCCACTAACTTTTCTTTTAATATGCAATCAATAAAATCAATAAAATCGATTGATCAAATAAAAATTCTTCAAATGTCATAGGGTAATAATGTTTTACACTCACAGTACAAATTTCAGAAAAATCGGATGTATGGTGTAGACATGACACTGAATGAACATTTGATCCTCTATTTTTGTGGTTTTGATGCAATGTTACACGTTTTAACTAATCATTGTTTGTGCAAGACACCCTGATTACTTTTTGATTTTTTCTCAAAGAGCCACCGACGCGACCGTGTTCAGCCTGGTTACGGCCAGAATGTTTATAAAATAAATTATCGGACGAGGCAGTATTTCATGTAAATAAAATCAGCTCTTTTGAGTTCTTCAAATTCTTATCAGGAAGTTGCAAAATTCATAACTGAATGTCGATGGCGTTGAATCCTATATTATGATATATCATATAGGATTCAAACTATCTTTCCAAACTATGATTTTTTTATAAAGATGTTGCGAAATTATTTAATAAAATATTCGCGTGATCATTTTAACAAAATCCGTATTGGAAGCAAACCTAGAGACCCAACTAATGCTATTTTATGTCTATTGAGAAAAGGTCAAAGAGAAAGAAGACTGCACGAAGAGGAAGAGGAATAGAGAAAATCAATAAATGTTTCACAACTACATCCACATTTTGCTTGAACAGATACCACCGAATAAATACTAAAAATAATGCCTTGTAACTTTCTATAGAAAGGTTAGCCACTTACAAAATCTTTTTCGATCATAATAATCCTTTTGTTTTATCAGATTCAGTATAGGAAAACATGTTTCAAATTTTAATTATTATTATTTTTTATTTCGGTAAATTCTAAAATTTGTGATCTTATAAATCAATGTTTTTCCTCGGTGGATGATCCAGGTCCTGTTTTATTCTAATTTGACATATTTTCAATTAATATTTTTATTATACTCATAGAATATATATAGTTGTCTTTGATTATAGAAATTTCAGAGTAATTTATTGGGTAGACAAAGTTGGATGATTTCAGAATAACTAATACTTATAGCGTCGTAATTTAAATATTTGAGATTTTGAAATAATTCTCAACTTACTATTTCGTAATTTTTAATTTTTTATTTTTAAATATTCTTTTTATTGAAAATCTTGATTAATTATACATATTTCCATTTATTGTAATATATTTATTAATCGAATTTTAAAAATATTCAATACAATTATGTTACTACTTAAAGTAACCTGTTCAATTTTACCGAAAGGATACGAGCAAGATTGTGATAATAAAAGTTAACTAAATAACTACCAATTTAATTAGGAATATTCAATTTATTTGAAATAAAAATAATTAATATCCATTCAATACAATTGTTTATATATAAAATAAATTAGAACCATAAAGTACTTAGAACAATAGAGGTATAACTCAACGAAAATTAACACTTCTAAACTTTAATTAATAATATTTTGCATCTTATACTGATTTTAGAAATAGCTTTATTTTTGTTGCTTTAAATAACCTATAAAAATGAAAGTGGAGATAGTTTAATTGCACTTATTCTGCTTGTCTACTTTTTGCACTACTTTTCGTACTTTTTAAATATTGAATAAAATAAACAATTAAACAAAAAATATAAAATTTAAAATTTAAAATACAAAATACAAAATCGGTCATACAATTAATATTGGTGGATAATATGCACTCTAAATGTGAGGGTTAAGACATTTGTATTTGTTTTGCGCTAATATATATTATACATTATATCCATTGAACAGAATAATTATAAATATAGAAATTCATTTTTTAATTGAGTAATAAATTTTCTATATACAAATCCATTGGATTAAAATAGCTAAATATATATGACGTTAAACCTTTTCTGAAGAAAACTTCAACAATATATGTTCATACGCATAAATATTATATAAAAATGGCTACTATAAAAACTGTCAAATCTAAACGTAATATCACAAATTGAATGTATATAATTTATATTAAAATAGCTGATTAAATCGTGTTGACCCCCTCTGATTATCTGAAAAGTTGTTTCACTCATGTGTTTGCTTCAGATTGACGCAATAAAACTATTCGGTGGGCATTCCCACAGATAAAGACAAATTTAGTTTTTTAGGATCAAGAGGACTTCTAAAGAGCTCCATGGACGGTAAAGTGGTTATAAGCCACTTCGTGTAATCGAATGAATCAATAATCAACAGTGAAAAGGTAGATAGGTTTTTGGGGATGGTAAAGGTTCAACAATGTTGACGTCGATCAAACCGCTTGAAGAAAACTCAAAAGACTGGATAGATGTGGGAGGCATTTAGATACCAACAAATCAAATAACTAATAAATTATATTTGTAATAATGTTTTTAAATAAATAAAAAGATAAATTGTGTTTTAACAAAAAGGTCAATTGAACAATTTTTAAAAATACGTCATCTCTATTAATTTACATGTATATAAATGGAATTTGTCTTTAACTGAGTTAAACTTACAATAGATTTTATTACAATAATATATTTTTATAAAAATGTTGAATTAAAATTCATCCCTATCATATCAATTTATTTACATAAACAAACTTTTCAATCAGTAGCTTAAAACTATTTTTTACGAAACTGTTTAAAAAATCCAAAATAATAAATTATAAAATTTTTCAAGTTGAAAAATATTTTTTAATATTATCAACTTAAATCTAGTTTTAAAAGCATATTTATCAGAATGTCATTTCATTATCTCATATGAGAGTTATAATTTTTTATTATCTTTACTAATTTGATTCGATTAATTAGTTTCATAATTTAATTTTTTCACGCTAGTCATTTTTCTTGGTACAAAATAGATTTTTTGTATTTCTATTCTGCGTCAACTGTGTTTGTATAACTTGGCAATTCTGTTTCATATATATTAAAAATTGGATCATAAATATATTAAATTCTCGGTTGTATGTAAGAAATGAATGTTTCACCGCAGTCCCGAATTTATAGTTCTAACATGTCAGACGAATCGCATTTTATCATCTCAGTCGTCCGTAAATCCGGCTAAAATAGATTGTACATCAAAAACTTGTCGACGCGTCTCCATACTTGCAGGAAATCACCGATCTGAGTTTTCGGTTGAATTGTAGCGTAAGAGCATGGTGGTGACCCAAAACAAGATCCTTATAACATGATCTTTTTGTGCATGTGCGATTATCCTGCATCCTGCATCGTTTTCGACGCATTCGTAAAGACGGTTATTTAACACATACAATATCTTGGTCATCCAAGAATAATTTTTAAAGTGTAGTAAAATTCATTTATAAAGTCATAGAATTGTATATTTTCAATGAACTAAAATAACATTGCGACATTGGACCATACGTAAAATTAAAATCATTAGTCTCTTTGAAAGGGAATTAAAATGGCCTACATTTATGAAATTTAAAAAAATATTTTGACAGCATTAACTTTAATATCATTCCATTTGAAAAATATTGTGTGTACTAAAAAAACGAAAAATATGATATCATTATAGTTATCATTATCAATATTAAATAATATCATTCATCGGTGCGTTTTTATAATATTAATTTTTTTTCCTTTGTAACAGAATTAAAAATTTACCAAATAATTTTATAAAAGTAGCGTTAACGTTGATAGTAGAGTAAATATAAGCTTAGAAACATTGTTTGCAATGTCATTCGTTTTTATTTTTAAATGCACATACCTGATCAAACCTGACAGATACATTTCGTTTACTTATACAATTTAAATATTTGCTTCAAAGATTAAATCCACTAAATAAATGTTGGCATTGTCATGGTGACAAGTTAGTTGTAGCTGTAGGTAAGTTGCACCTGTAGGTAGCTAAGAACGAATATTTTCCCAAATAATATTACAAAAACATTAAGCTTACTACCACTCTATAGTTGTTTGTATAATAAGTTTAGTAACCAAATAAAATAAATGTCATACAATATGTATATTTATATATTTATAAAACAAAATTTTATATTTATTATTATATTTTTACTTTAAACTTTATAACCAACATCTATTTTACAAATTTCTCTTTATGTGGTTACTATTTGATAATAGTGTCTGTAATTTTTTTCCAATTAAAATTTATTTGATGAAAAAAAATATAATTATCGCTTTAATTCTAAATATACGTTTTACTTACATACTTACCTATAATGATGTAATAATATTTAGGTTGTAATATTAACCATAAAAAAAAAAATTTGACCCACACATTTTTAAAGAGCTCTAGCATGCAGAGGAGTTGGTCGATTGGTTTAAACTTTTCAGTATAGCTGTCTAACTTTTAAGGGCTTTCGAATGATGTATAAAATTTTTTTGAACGATTATTTTTATTATTGATTATCGATTTTTGACTCCTACAAAACAGCATTTCGAATCATTAAAGTCATGATTACTGAAGTTATATGAATTCAGATAAAATTTACTCTATGATCCGGATCTGATACACTTTGATCTGGATCAAAATTAAAAATCGTGATTTTGGTACACTGGAGTCCAAAATTGTATATGATTTCTTAAATAGTAATTATACATTGAATTCCAAATTTTAAAGAACATCACATATTTATTACTGTATGATCTGGATCATTCTATTTTATGATCCAGATCACGGGTTGAAATATCTACAAATCACTTTATATATTTTTGATGATCAGATATCACGAAGGATGATATAATACAATTATATATGGATCTGATTTTCCTTAAAAAAAGTAAATTGCTTATATTTTTAAAAATTTATTTAAAAATCTTCAAAAAACATTTTTATACTACTTATTGATATTTAACAAGTAGTATAATAAGAAAGATGTATAAAAATCGATAGATTTAATGACCAAGAAGTTATTGCGAAATTTTTTGAAATTCTGTTGCTTCTATTAATAGCTAGGGGATGTGGGTCAATTTGACCCCCCTTAGACGTTCTATAGGGTTAAGCAATTTGCTCTCATCTATATAAAGAGTGTCTATATTATGCTCTATATAAAACACACAATAAAACCATTTAGACAGTTTAGGTACAAGATTATAAAATAATAAAAATTTTACCCCATAATGATAATACAGAATTAAAAATTATTCTTAATTTGTTTTACTTTATTCGCGAAATTTTAATATACACTAACGTTGATATTATTGTAAATATTAGGTTAGAAACATTGTGTGCAGTGTCTCGTTTTTATCTTTTATAGGCATTAACTCAATCATTCCTGACAGATAAAATTTTGTTTATTTGCTTCAAAGATTAATTTCACTGAATAAATATATAATTGTCATGGTGACAGATTTGTTTAAATAATAATCTTTTTTGATACTTATTCCATTTTACATTACAATAATATTTAACTGGCAACCACTATATTCTTTGTTTCATAAGTATAGTAACCAAATGAAATTTAGAAAATAAAGTGAATGATATACAATAAATATATAACTTAAGAAACAAATATTTCGTATTCTTTATTTTATTTTAACTTTATTACCAACATTTTTTCGCTAATTTGTTTTTATGAGATTATAATGTGATTACAGTGGCTGTGATTATTTTTTAATTTTTCATTGTCAATTTTAATACGAATAACAAATTTATGATTCAAAAAGAAAGTTTGAGATTTTTCTTATATTTTATTAAGTGAAAGGCTCAATGATCAATAAGTGTTATAAATAATAAACATTAGTAAACCGATTTTTATTTTGAAATAAATGTTTACTGCTATTAAAACTAAAATTTATTGTAATCAAAATCAGTTTATATTATTTGTTTAATTTCTTCTGAAGCTTCGATAGTTGTAATTAATGTATTTGACTATTTATTTCGATTGTTTTTTTTCTATAAATAATGGAAACTATTAACTAAAACTCATGTTCAACATGATCTTAAATGTTATAAGATACTTAAGTTATTTAAGAGATTTTAGATCATGATTTTTTAGTTATTCAGTTTAAAAAAATTCATCCAGTTTTATTCACGTGTACAGTCGACACTCTTTTGAAAAGAATAAAACTTAAATTAGAGAAAAAATCAAGAAATTCAATAATAGTGATAAGCGAAGCACCTGCCCATAGTCCTAAAACACCTCCTGCTTCCGACACAAAACTAATTAGTGGATAACTCAAATCTTCCGTGTAAATCATGACCTCCGACGATTGCAGAAATATGTTAATTTGTTGAAGATTATTTCGGACCACACTGGCTGATTTCAAGCTAGTCTTGTTCTCATTTAGTATGTTTACTATTGTGTTACTTGTTTTGTTTTTAGTCCGATTATATGCAATCATTACAAGATCTGAATATTCAGCCATCATCGAAGGATCATCCGACATTCGTGTCATAGATAAATGGGTATTGACAGTTATAATTTCACATGATTTCTTGCACATGTTTCCGGAATTTAT